>JAPQRP010000006.1:29760034-29773417 GCA_037367295.1 Apogon hyalosoma | reverse complement strand
GTTCTTGTAAAAGTAACACGACAAACCTGTATGTGAAGGATGTGGTGGGTTATATTACTCTGTAGATAAAGCCCCCTCACCTCATCATTTCCTACCTGCCACCCCATTGAGAAACACTGTAAAAGTCCAACCGCTTGCATTTCAACATGGGGGTAATCTGCTGCATCTCCTCTCTACTAATAGCCAGTGAGACCGTGATTTTTCGTGATTTTTATTTTCCTCCGATCCTGTGCCATCCTGGTTGAGAACCACTGACTTAGATAATGACGGACTAATTTTTCCCCCAATGCTCTATAATGAGTCAAAAATGTTTCTACGCTCCAGCATAACTGTATAAATCAGACTCACTGCATGTTGGAGTTCAGAGGCTGAACTCTTAGCTGACGGACTCATGGTAATTCTTTGTAATTATTTCCTCTCCAGCAAAAAAACACTTTACACAAACCCTGCTAGTTAATCCAAACTAAATCTGAACATTTAAGTGTGGATAGATGTAAAACTCACTAGCCTAGAAATGAACACAACCCAAAGAAACACTTGTACTTTAACTGAGTGGCAAAGTTTTCACAGCGTTGCTGTTTATGTTTTTTTTTAATGACACAATGTGTATGATACCCCTGATAAGTAGATTTATGACAAAGGTTGTGAGACTGGTGAGTTCTAAGGTTTTCCTTTTAAATGTTTGAAAATAATGATTATTACTTTCCAGAACTCAGAAGTAATGTCTGAAGTCCAACCAGAAGAGTGTCCAGGTAAAAATGTCATTTAACAAACAAAGTAAAGCCTCATATTCGAGAAACTGGACTTTTTTTTTTTTATTGCTAAATAACTTCTGACAACTAAGAAGTTATAGGAAATTGGTTTACTATCACTCCAGATAGATTAGTGGCTAATCCTTTCAGTACCACTTGCTGAAGCTGCTGAAGGTTTTTCCTTCTCTCTCCTCTTGGAGTACTTTCTCGTTTTTCTGCTTTTGGTTGGATGTCCCTTTGGCTTCAGGGACATATAATGGGTACTTTTTGTGTGTATCAAGTATTAATTGAAATATAAAATAAAACAAAAACAAATTAAGGCTTTATTACTATCACTGTAGCTGAATCCGCATTGACCTCCTTCAGATCACCTAGCATGAGTACTTCCACCAGTAACTCCTTAAGGAGCCTAACCTGTCTCTTAACAAGTACTGAAATTAGGACAACTAGCCTGCATCAGCCAGTTATTTACACTGCAGCGAGCCAAGTAATCATTATTATGCAAATTCATTCAATTGCACAAGTGGGGGGAGAGTGGTCTTATGAAGATGAGGAATCGCAGATAATTAGCAAGAAGGCATTTTGTTTGAACCCAGCCACTTCAACTTGGGGTGCGCTACGAAGGTTTGGTGATAAACAAGCAATGGAAAAACACAAGGGGAAAGAGGGAAAAAAAGACAACAAGCTCTTTCATCTAAACCCACACAGAGATATGTCTAAGGAATAATCAACTGTTGTGCTGCTAAATGTTGCGGGTAGACAGCTGTGGAATTAGCCATCTCCAATCTGATTGTCCCCAGCACTTTATTCTCTAATGCAGATAAATACAGCTCTGAAGTCATTGGGAGAGAGTGGCTGCAGCAGCCCAGGGTCTGGCCATCTAACAGCTTCTGTCTAAATGGCTTTGACTGTCGATGAAACGAGGCTGGGGCAGAGGCACTGATGTGATGTTAGCTCGCTCTCTCTGTTTGTCTGTCTGCCTGCATGTTGTTCGCTATAGGTATCATTGTTTCCATTCCATTTCACAGCAATCGGCCTTGGTGAGGGAAAAGTGCTTTTCTATCCTTGAGCTGTGTCTTTGTCATATCAAGGCCTCAAGCTTGAGCTGCAGATTCTTTATAGGCCCGAGAATGTAAGAATGCACTGTTGGGTGTGTACTAACCTATTCGTGTTTTATGCTTTCTATACAATGTGTACTTACAGTTATAACAGTTTGGTTTCATGGGGAATGTTTTTTTTTAATGTATGCGTTTGGGAGTGCAGGAATATGAGAGAGAGGATGTGTTTGTGAGCACTGAATATATTGAGAATGTTGATGGATCTATTTTAGGCTAAAAGAGCCTCTGTCAAAAGGAATTGCATTAGTATGACAATAGACATTCAAGGCTTGTTGAAAGCACAGTCACAAGAATAAAGAATCTTTTATCAAATCCAAGCCAGCACTTTTTTTTTTTGAACAAATTTTTATGCAAACATCTTTCTTGTGCTGTTTTATTTTTTAAAACTGACAAAACATATCAGGTTCGGCTACTTGAATGGCCTGTTTTCCCTGCGTTTGTATTTGATGGATACATCTTCAGGTTCCTGCTGATAGTACCTGGTTTTGGTTTTGTGAGCATGTTCTTAATATAGCAAAGTTCTAAGCAAACGGATTTATACCACTGTACAACTCCGGCAATGTTAGCACCTTATTCCTTTTCAGTTTTAATTGCATCCTGATAACCTAGGTAAAGTAATGCTAGAGGTAATTAATCACATACTTCTTTTGTGAGTGTACACAAGAAGACTCACACAGATGCACACACTCATACACAGGGCTCTGGCAAGGTGATCAATCAACCTGTGACGGTGTTCCGTGCACACCATCAGTCCCTCCATGGCTGCCTTTATCAACAGGCTAATTTGTCTCCTTCTGCACCTCAAACATTATGAGTCCTCACACATTTAGCCCCACACCTTCCTCCTTTATCTCCCTATAATTCAACACTTAATACAACAATTAGAGAGCTGTGGAGGTTGCAGTTTCCCATTAACTCTCGCCAACTCAGGGTAGTTTTCCACAACCACATACTGTAACCTGTAGCCTGCTGTGACAGTTACAGTGTTCAGCAGTCAGGAGATACCACAGCCCTCTTCTCTGCCTTTGCATTTCATAACTCATCCTTTTTAATTTCTTGTAGTCTCATCTGTCTTCCTGCTTACGATTCTTCCTTCTCATAAAAGGCTCACTGGGTTGATAAAGCAATCAACGCAACAGTACCATTAAGCAGATAAACATATTAGCATTGCTGCCGTGCTCTCGCCTCCCACTTTCCTTTCTTTATAGTTTCCCACACCTAATTTCGGTTGCAGCTCTCCTCCTCTCTGTTGCACTCTGTTCCTTGCTCTTGCCTACTTTTACTTACCTGCTTTCGTGTACTCTCCTCTTGCTCTGCCCCTCATCCTGCAATCTTTCATGTTGATTTCAAAACTGGCAAGTCCACAGATGAAAAGTGGAGTGAAGTCGGTTGAAGAGAGCCAATTTCCTCGTCTCTTGTGAAGATTAGCAGAGGCTCATTGGAACGTATGCTTTGTGTTAAAGAGCCTGCCAAATGACAGAACACGGTTGGGGGATTCATAATTATCTTTTTATTACTGTGCATGTATAATGACTGCCCCCATTATAAACTCGAGATGATGTACACAATTACATTACCCTAGACAGCAGTGAAACAGGTGCATCAATTGTACATTGAATCTATGTACTGTATTTTTGATAACATAGCCATTTGGTGTTGTTTCATTTGGAATGAGTGATTTACTGCTCTGTAGTCAGACCTGTGATGTTTTGCCATTTATGTCTTGCTATCAGAGGGCATTTGATTATTAATGTGCTCAACATCATACCTACAAGGTAAAATATGTCTGTACAAAGCTGCAGGCTCTGGGAAAAAAAATGATCACACTTTTCTTCATTGAGGAATCAATGCTCTTTGCTGTATTTGCCATAATGTCATGTAATGCCAGTGCCAGTGCTAGTGGTGAATAAAAAATGAGCGCTCCCTAGAGGCTAGAGCAGGTTATAGAGCGTAGCCTGTAGGCACTAAGAATGGCTGCAGTTTACAAAAAAGGATTTTCATTTCTAGTACAAATCCTTTTTTTGTACTTTCAAGAGGAAACAAATTTACAAAATCCCAAACACAGTCCATGAGCACAACAACCCTTTTTGCACAGATGCCATTTCATTATTATTCATTTCATCTTTTCCATCTATTTTCCCATACCCATTTGCCACATTTTTGTGGGCCTTTGTATTTTGAACATAATTTTAGCTTAATCTAATATTTGTAACCGAGTGCAAATGCAAATAGAGTCACCGTTTGAGTGCATGTGTCCAAAAACACCTGGTCTCAGTGCCAAATGGTACAAATGCCAGTGAAGACTGGGATTATGAATGAGTAAAGGATAGAGCAAATGGGTGGTTTGGCTGTAGTATTCCTGTCATCTTGCAACAAACAAACAAACCAAAAAAAAACAACAACAACAGGACTGCAGGCTTGTGAATAGACTCGGTTATTAACCCCATAAATCACCACACTGCTGATGGATGCCATATATGAGACAATTCATCAGATTTTCTCATTTGCAGTCTCACACACACACACAAACACATTTACAAACACATAAGTTTGAAAAATGGGCCACGTTGAAAATCACACACAATAGCATGACATCGCATCTTGGTCACCAGTGTGTTTTCTTGTCTTCCATGCTTCTATATATCCACATAGAAGGATGATTTCTTCTAGGAATCTGACGTATCCTTAGTGGTTCTCACTAACCGAAATGGACAAGGCTTTTACCACTCAGGCTACGAGTAAGAGAAAAGACTTTTTTCTTGTGAATAATCCTGGAGATTCTCATAGTTCCTCTGAAAAAAAAAAAAACAGAGGAGATAAGATTATAGGTAATGAAGAGGAATGGATTGAGGCAAAGCAGAGGGAAGTAGGAGGGGGTCTTAACTCTATGACCAGCAGCTTTGTGATAGTGATTTAAGAGGTCAGGGAAGAAAGATAAAGGCCTGTGCATTATTAATGCTGAAGGGATCTAACAGAATGTGACTGAAGTTTCTACTTTGTTGGAGTAAAACGAAAATTCATCATTCAAATGATCACGTGCGCACGTGTTCCCACATCACTGCTTCATGAAATGATACAAGAGTTGAATCCTTATTTGAGTCTAACACTGTTTTGCATAATGTAAAAATAGCACAAAATCTAAGAGTTTTTTCTGCCTCGTGCTGTTTTCCCAGGATGAAAGTAAATGTGAAATGAACTAAATGTATCAAAATGAATTTTTAAACTCAATTGTGCAGAAAGCGAGCCGCATTTCTTCACAGAGATATATCCCTTTTGGTTTTAACACTGCAGGATGTTTATCTGCAGGTGAGGAAAGTTTGTGCACGGACCACTGGTGAAATGGCAAACAGTGTCACAGTGAAACACAGTGGGGTCTGTGTGCATTTGGACTGGTCATGGATGTCTGTGTCTGTGTGTCCTGTACATATTTGTGCATGTGTGTTTGTGTGTGTGAGATGGAGTGTAAGCTTGTGGTTAGCTGTCGCCCCCAGTGCAGATTGATGGCTTACAGACAGGTAATTTATGACCTCTCTGTGGCAGGCAGGGAGAAGGGTGACACACGACTTCCCCCGCAGATAAATAAGCACTGCTCAGGGGTCCACATCACCTCACCTCTGTATGTTTGTGAAAGAACAGGTTTAGCTCACAAGCTCACACGCTTCTTCTTTTTTTTCTTCTTCTTCTTCTTCCTTTTGTTTTTTTTAAACCTTTTTTCATTTTCAAAGCTCTCCATTTTATGTGTCTTTGCTGCATCTTGCTCTCTTTAGTCACTTCCTTTCATTTCCCACACATTTCCACATTTTTCCCTCTGCTTCTGTTGTAACCGTCTCCCACCTAGTCACCTTCTCACCTCTCATTGTCTGTTTTACCCGTCTTCTCAACAGGGAGTCCAGGACTTTGACATAGCAGCCATCATTTACTGAAATATAGTGTGAAATTGATCTCATGGAGTGCGCTACTGCAACAGTAAATTTGGGAGGGAGGACTGTAGATTAATTTCAAGGTCTTTATGGTGAAACACATGGCCTGTCTGAAAGAGGCAGAACATATGAAGGTGTGATATTATATTGTAATTCATCATCTGGCTATAGTCTCTGCTGCCTGCACGTCTGTGCCAGGGGTTTATTGAAGGGACAAGACAGTTTCATTTGAGCTGAAATAAACATCAAATGGTGGCCGAGCTCAATCAATCCCTTTGTCCGTCCAAGTAATTCTTCCCCAGAGAGAAAAACTGTAGTGAGCTGGAGCAGGAGTTGGAACTTGAATGGCAGAGAGAAAAAGATGTGTGAACAGTGGTTGACTGATGGATGGGGAAGTTATTACACTGCTGGGAGGACATGTCATTTATTGCCAGTTGCTTGTCTCTTGTTGCCTCTTGTTTCTTTTATGGCAGTGATTACGGAGTGGGTGCATGGGCAAACAGCTCCCCCAGAGATCTACATCAGCCATATAAAACACATGCACACCAACACTGTACGACACACAATAGGATAGTCAGGACATGCTGCAGGTAGAGCAAGAAGTTCCAGAAAGTTCCACTTATCAGGCCTTGAGAACTTGTCGCTCTCGGATGTGATCTGCTAAAGCCACTGTCCATCAGACCATGAACGAACTCTGCTTCACTCTCCCAGAAACCGTGTTAACAAGCACAAAACCTGTCCTGACAAAAGCTTTGCGCGTGCATGTTTAAGACCATGGTCCCTAGATCAGTCGAGCAAAATTCCTGCGGAAGGATTAAAAAGCAAAAACGTGTCTCCTCCTTTAACGGGATTTAATGAAGGATTTTTCTTTGTCGGAACAGGAACACAGATCCACACACCAAAAGTTTCATGGATCACTGAAGACATTTTTCTTAATTCTTAAACCGAGTGTAAAAACAGGGAAGCAGTGGATCTTAATGCAGTTCACATTTGTCAGGTGCCATTGCATTGGTATGAAAATTTAGTCCCATAATAAATTGTTGTATCGTTTGCACCTATTTTTGAACAGTTTCAAAGTGGTTCTTCGTGGTTCACTAACATATGGTATTTTTGATGAATGGGTTGAGTACAGATAACATTCCACCAGGTGATTTTGTGTCATCTTTCTGATCAGTCACATATTTGATTATACTGGGGGAGGGGGCAACTGTAATGAGTAGGTGAGGAAGGAAGAAACAAATAAGTAGTTGGCAGGTGCACATCATGTATCTGTGTCACTATGGGGCTGACTCAGGCACCCAAATGTGTCACAGAAGCTCCTGTAACTAGAATATTTGGCTTTCCTTTTTCCACAGCTGCAGATCGCATTATCATGTCGTCCATCTTTATATACAATCTATGCTCTCAGCACAGTTGTCACTGGCTCCTTTCTGTGGTGGAATAAATTGCCATGTATTTAATTATTCCCACAGTGAAGGTAATAACACTGTGTTATTAAAGACTTGCAGTCAGTCACAATCATTCTAAAAGTTGCCGTCACAGTCGGAATCCCATTAAAATGAGAACATTCATGTAGATTTGTGTAATATGAGCAGAGTTTTCTGTTCCACATGAAATATTTGTCAGTACATAACAGTTCTAACAAAGCAACTGAAGGGCGCTCTGCACAGCACCTCTCAATTGCCGTTACAGGTTACCACAATAGACGAAGTCTTTGGTTCTGATGGCACTTCCTCTGCACCATAGCAACAAGAAAGATCCAGTAGGGCAGATGTAGCAACGATGTTCAGCCCAGCCCTAATTCTCTATCCAAGGACAGTGGCAATTTAGTTGTGCCTGTGTCTGACACTGTGCCAAGCCAAGCTCTCTTTTGTTGTCCTATTTTTCATAATGCCACTTTCTTCCAGGGCTAAACAATAACAGAAGGGAGGGACTTTAATAAGCCTCCATCTCAGCCACTGTGCAGCTCAGGGGCTTGTGGCAACAGTAACTGTGTGTATTTATTATTGATGGCTAGCACCTTGGCCCTGTGTTTGCAGTGGAAAAACGGAACAGGAGAGAAACCAGGTCATCTACTGCACAATGGAGAAAGTGCCAGAGGCCCAGCTGACTCACCCAACCAACATTATTGCATTATTATTGCATTTCTTTCATTACTGCTATCGCCTGCCTTTTCAATACCTCTGGCTTGGAGTCATAGTTCCCATAGAGTTTACCTTATGGCCTTATGGAGAGCCACTTCTCACTACTACATTACACACCCTCTCTCTCTTTCCCTTTGCCTTACTGTTTCTCTTCTCTCAATCTTAACAGCTCCTCCACCCTGCCTTTTCCCCCTCTCTTTCCTCTAGAGTTATTTTACCCCTTTTTGAAGAACAGCGATAACGATTTGCCTTGGAAACCCACCACTTCTATTCGCTTGTGTTAAGTTGCTTCAAGGTGTAATTTGGCGAATCAAAAAAAAAAAAAAAAAAAAAAAGGATGTTTTGCTACAAACGTTTATTCAGTGTTTTACTCTGGGGTAATATGGTGGATGATTATTTTCTGTTTAACAGCCTGGTTTTACATATGGGTCTGTGCTGTGGGTGCAATTAGGATGGACACGGTGTTGTTTCTGGAAATTATGTTTTTGAGGTCAAATACAAAGTAAACACCTCAGATATACAGTATTACATTGACCCCATGTGTGCTTTTTTGATGCTTTAAAGGGGCACATTAACATGCAGAGTTAGGACTGAATTACACTACACCCACATATTTCAGGTGGAGTAGTTATAATTTGTGGGTTGTAGAAAATGGTCACAGATTGTAAACATTGAGACAGTTGTATTTGTCCTGTCTATCTCAGAGAAAGCAGTTGTGGGTGTTTGATCTCATTAATGTGGTGATTAAGTGTTCATTGTCTTGTATTTTTCAACTAGAGGGAGATCTAACTCTTTTTATGTGCCCGTGAATGGTAAATGTAATGGGACTAAATGATACTATCACGTCCTGCATGAGCCATTACTGTCTCTGGGTAATCTCGTTTCCCAGAATTAGCAGTTGGTCAGCCTATTGTATTATCGCACTCAGGCATTGTGGAGGTGAATACAGCACTGAAATAATTTCTGTTCAAAGACTTTAAACAAACTATAAAATCAATATAATTGCTTCTCTAAATATGTTTCTCCACATCAATGCAGCTTCTTTATAATTATCATTAGTTTGTAATTATTGTAAAGAGTGATACACTGAATACAGGTGTGTTTCATTCAGTTCGGGTTGTTAAAGTGCCCCCCTGGGCCTGGTTTTAAGTAGTGTGGTTTTGTTTAGCTTGGTGAATATTTTATTATTTTACGATTTTCTGGCACAAAAAGAAATCGATAAAGACATCCAGTGGTGTATTGAATGGCAAGTGAGATACTCCAATGCTTTAATGGAGAGAGACACGTTTGTCCTTCCTTAGACCACTGTTGGTACTTTTACTACCCCCTGCAGACCAGGTGGAGCCAATAATTCCACCTGTTTTGGAGATGTTCTGACAGTCTAGCTATGCAATTGTCAAAGTTACTCAGATACTTACACTTGCTCATTTTGCTGATACCAACACACCAACTTTTCTGAACTGAATTTTCAGTTCAGAGTTGCATTAATCTACAGTTTTGCCGGTCTGGTTCAGTGTAGGAGCTTAAACCATTTAGATTTTTATTCAATCCAGCTGAACCGACATTTGTCATTATGACCAGTTGTGTCAAATTATAAAATGTCCCACATCAGCAACCTGACAGCAATGGCAGTGTGGGGCTAAATCCCACTCGCTTTGCATCAGTAATAAACAACATGACAACGCTGTACACATATTAAATTTTTCTAAACAGACTAATGGAGCAACTAGTGTCTGATGAGCCATGTGCAATTTACTGCTGAGCTCAGGCCAGTAACACTAAGGCGCTCACATTTCTATGGGGGGCAATGCATTTGCTGAATGTTGTATCTGTTTAATGGAACATCTATGTGTTTTTGGGGTGATGACAAGTGAAGACGTGGCAGTTTTAGTCTCAAAAAAGAACACTAAAACAGAAACAATATTGCAGCGTTGGACTTGAAGTGAGAAAAGGGGAGCTGATGCAACTTGTAAACACTGCAAAAGGTAATGACAAAACATACCATTGTGTTACTTTAGCCTTGCATATCCAGAATCATCTACACACTTTATTAAAGCTGTGCCAGCACTCCTTAATTTGTGTTTATGTGGTTGTCAAAATAGGTTAGAGGTGCATCACTGCTAACTATTGGACTGAAGTCGTTACATTCTCCTTCAGTCTTATTTCTTCCATCAGGAATGACTTCTGCATAGAAATACAACACTTAATAATAAAATGTCGTGCTGGTTCGATACAAGACTGGTTCTCTGGCTGCTTAACCCATAAAGACCCAAACATCCATCACCGACCAAAAACATCTGCTGATCTAAAATGTTTAATACCTGTTGATCCACTAATCCTATCAACACATGTAAATAATTGGTGTGAAATACAGTTATTCATCTTTTCATGGTCATCAAATATGACCCATTTGGATGTTCAGAGGCTCCGTAGTGAACGTGGAAACACCGATATCCTCTATAACATTGATTCACCAGTAAAACCCATGGAGTTGGATCAATGACAATGGATGGACACACTTGTTTTATGTTCAGTTAATGATGTATTTTACTGAAAAAGTCACTTTTTCTGCTCTTTTCTCTGTTTTTAATAACTCTCAACTTTACTCTGAGCTTTTATGAACATCTACATTATCAGTGAGTTAGATATTAGAAAGTAGATGATTTATACTACTAAAGTACATAATACAGATGATGTTATTTTAAACAAATGGTGATAAATCCCTTAAGAAAGGTTAAATGTCGAGAAAATGTCATTTCGGAACTCATATAAAAGTAGCACTTGGTCTTTATGGGTTAATGTCAACAAACTGACTAGTGCTATTGTACTGAAATATATATTAATTCTACTTCTATCCATCAGTGGGTATAATGTTATAATGGTGTATATAAAAATTTATAACATGATTCCTCTGCAAAAGTGCAGCCAAAACATGTGGATTGCCCCCTGGTGGCTGGTGTCAGTATAAGTAAACCCCACCCATAAAACCCCTCTCAGCGTTAGTCAGTTCCGTTTTAACAATTAGAACAAAAATCTTAAGTATAGAGCCAATGTTTTTTCCCTTAAGTGATTTTTGTGTTTTTATGTAGACTGGAGCAGTCTGATTTCTGTTTTCACATTTCTAATTAGTTTGTTTTTTAATAAGTTATTTGACAAATAAAATGGGTCACAGCTGCAATGAGCAATTTCTGTCAAGACTACATCAGACATGTGGGGGAAATCTAATCAGGTGGTCAGCAGGTGGTCGAATGTCATGTCTGCATCTCCACTGTTGGATCGTCCATCTGTATGCAGTCTGTGTTCCACTTATCCAGTGAATGTTGGTGCAGATCTGTTTGCAGCATATCAAGTTTGAACTCCTTCTTGATGTTTATATCTCAAATCAGCATGAACAGGACATCTTACAGCTGTAGCCATGATGTGCCCCAATATTTTTGTTTGTTTAGTTCATAAACATCAATATTTCCTTAACCTTTTAACCACTGAGAGTTATTCCAGGTGAACGTGCTGCTGTGAATTTGCATCTTTTTCAGTGTCATAAAAGCTGCTGTGAGTATGTGCTTGTGTCCCTTTTCTTCAGTTGTTTTGCTTTAATGTGTGTTTTAGGGGCAAAACAGGGTGGGATAACAGAAAAAGACAAGGAGATAAATTGAAGTTTGACAGGTTTTTACCAAATAAGGCACTCAGAATAGACATCAATAAGAGCTTTATGATGTTGAGCATGAACTGTGAACTGGAACACACTGAACAACAACAAGGATTTGAATTTTGGCCCAGTAGTATTTGTTTTGTTGCTCTTTTTTTTCTAAATCTGTCCAGCTGCTTTTTGGCACGCGGTTAAACTCCAAAAGTCAGTTACATGATCAAAACTTGGCAAAAACAGTAAAAAGAAAAAAAAGAAAATCACCACAATACTGTAAACAACAGTTAAAACAAAAAACATCAAGGAAAACAGTGTTTTAAAAAAGCCTAAACCGTCTATTTTTGTAGCCAGTTGGTCTCCCTCATTGCTCTGTAACTTGCCCCCCCATTCCACAGGTGATAGGGGTTGCACTGAGCATGCTCAGGTGTATATGGAAAGAACAAGGTCTATTCTGTCAGCATGTTTTGAATTTTTTCTTATTGAGCAAATGATTGAATTTTTATGAATATTTCAAATAAATCGTACATCCAAAACGCTCACCACAGTCATATCAGTGGTTAAATTCTTAACGTTTAAAGGGAGATTTTTCTTCCTAAGTGAGATGTAAAGAAAGTAGATGGTTAGTTGTGGTCAAAAAATATTATGTAGTCAGAGCATGAAAAACAGTTTAGAAATTTAGAGGTAGAACATTTAAAATCATAGTTATAAATTTAAAAAAGTCAATGTTGAGAGAAAACCGTCTCTGAGGCATTTCGGAAGCAAAGATAATAATTTAAACAAAACTAACCAATGCAATGCATTGATATTTATCACAAAAGAAAACTCATGACAATTGTCATTATTGTTTTGTAGCCCAGACACCTATTAGAAAAGAAACACCTGAATTCAACACGTCCTAATACTTTTATCCATATCACCTCTACCTTGGCCTTGACTACGAACTTGTTTTCAGTATTATTTGTATGACACTGGGCAAGTTATACAACCCATTGGTGCTTCCCTTGGGCATTTGTCTTTTATTTGTTTTATACTGTATATGTCCATGCTCCGTCTCATAAACTGTTCTGTCCTGGTCTTGTTTAATTGAAGGGGAAGGGCCACTGAAGGCCATCCAGGGCCAGAGGTGACGAGCAGCCGCACATAACTCGGGTCAGTCATAATTAGTGAGCCTGCAGCCTGGGGGCCTCCATAAAACCCAGACAGGTCATCTCAATCTGCGGTCGACTGGGCCAAAGCTTTCTCCTGCACTACTTTTAAATGCGTTCAGTGACCCCCAACCAAATGCATCTATAAAACACTATGCACTATCCCAGGGCAGTCAAGAGTCAGTCAGTTTTTTTTTTCTTTATGAATATTTCCTTAACCAGTTGAGCATGAAGTTGTGTTAAGGCATCATTACAGTATTTTGTGTGCCCTGTTCCACTTCCCCACCAGCAGGAACTATCTGAGGACACTCATGTGCTTCTCCTTTCATTTAATTTTATACTAAAGTGATGCACTGGATTAAATGCCTGGGAGTTTTTTCACCCTGCCTCCTAAATGGGAGGTAAGGGGTATTGTTTTTTGTTTCAGTTTGTTTGTTTGTTAACACTCTAGCAGCAAAACTATTGGTTAAATTAATTCCAAATTTGGTTTATAGATTTCAAGTGACCAAGAGTAGATCTCATAACATTTTGGGAACAGTAGATCAAAGTTCAAATTTTTATGAATTTCTAAAATCTTTTTTTTCCCCTCAAAGGCAAAATTTCACATGTCTGTAGCAGCAAAACTATTGGTTGAATTCATACCAAATTGTGTTTATAGATT
>JAPQRP010000006.1:29711280-29759683 GCA_037367295.1 Apogon hyalosoma | reverse complement strand
ATCAGCACACACATAGACATGATGACATCAGCTGGATCGATGCCAAAATAACCTACAATACATGTGAGGGGCGGGGTTTGTTGTGCCTGGCACCACTTGTTTATTCATGTTATGATCACCTCTATACAGGAGACTTTGAATTGTGTTTGAATTTGTCAGAAGGCAGTTTCATTGACTCAGTCTAATAACGTGGCCAGAAAATTAGTACCAAAACTTAAGAAATATACTGTATGTATTTTCCGTTAAAAAATGTTGGATTATTTATTCTTCTGTGTCAGTAGAACAGGGCATTGAGGTTAGCTCTATGGATGGCTATTCAACATTAAAATGGCTTTTATTTACACACATCTAAAGAAGCTATAAATTTTACCCCAAGTCATTTTTTTTTTATTCTTAGCTCTTAACTTGCTCCTTTTTTAAACTTGTCTTGCTAAGCTCATCATTTATCTTCAGAATCCCATAATATTCAGACAGTGATGTCTTTTATGGCTATTATTAGAAATGGTGTCTGTCTTCTGAAGCTGGCACAAAAGTGTGAGTGGTCCCTTGGGCACTGTTTCATATCAAGGTTAACTTGTAGTGATTAGGATAAGGAGACGAGTAGTTGCCATGGGGATGAAGGAAACGGCAGCAAAGGGGATGATAAGCCTAGAGTGACAGAACGCTGATGTTTCTGATTCACTGTATACAGCATAGCTAATCATGCTAAGGCTGATTTGCTCATTTTTATTTCTTCTGCTCAGTTTTCCTTTTAGTCATTACTCATAATGTAAACAAGTAGGTGTCTCTTATGTAACGATCATAGTACATGGTGATTTCAGTTAATAATCTACCGGAGAATTACGGAGAATAATTATTTTTGACATGCCAACAACGCTGCTCTGATGGTAATATTATCGCTGTACTTGGCAGTTCTGCCATTTGTTTTCACAGCAGCCTGACATACTGTTATAGACAAATTAAAGCTGGTATTATTTCTATTTACTGATTAATTTTAACTTTCTCCCACTGCTTTGGGAAGTCTGCCATCTGTCAATGACAATTGTGCTAAGATTTGATTCAAATCCATTTTAATGACAATCAAACAGTTCATTAAAAGTGTAATAGTCCAACATTGCCTCTTGAGGAGCGCTAAATGTACTGTACTGTACAAAGATCTATAATCTAAAGCTTTTGTTAGATAGAAAGTGAGAAACTCATTCTTTACTGCATTTGTTTTAATGACTGCTATGAAGTCCTCTGTCTAAATCCCCTTTAATCATAATCCCAAATGATGTAAAAACCCTAATCTCAATCTGTTACTACCATTTGGATTATTTTCATTCATTAGAAAGCTATGTTTTTAGCCAAAGATAGTTTAAATTATTGTTTTGAAGAGATTTTATTCTGGCAAATATTGGAATGCCATGTAGGTAGAGCAAACTTCTTTCACGGCACATACTCCTTCAGTGGAGTCGATCCAAAATCCACTTGAGCGTACATTTCCCTTGGTGCTGCCTTGTTCGCTGCATGGATAATCCTAGGAGGAGAGGGCTAATGCCCCCAGATCACCCCCACGAGAGGCGCTATCCTAGCATCCCTACTGCTGAGCACTCTCCTCTCCCTGGTGCCGTCCCCAGCAACACAGTAATTAATGAGCTCAACCAGCCTATCACTGTGGAAGCCTCCCTCCCCAATCTCTATTATGCACATCATGCAATGATAATTCGACTTGCGTAGGTGCTAATTTCATATAAGTTAAAAGGCAATTAGGAAAATGTGTCTTTTTGACGGGCAGAGGGATTAAGGCTAAGCTCTGATGCCACCAGTCTTCAGAGGCTGCAGGCTTATACTGGGTATGAAGGCCCCTTCTTGGCAACATCCATTATCGGTCATCGCATTAATAACCCCATATTTCACATCTTCATTTGATGTGCTACATTTAATTAAAGTGCGAGGTTGTGTGACGAATTAATGCCTAATTGGAAAGCACCTTTTAAACATTCAAATTGCCCTACACAGATGTAGTTCGTTATGGGGTTAAAGAAGTTGTCTATTTCTTTTCCCAGGCAAAAAAGTCAACCTCATGTTATTTGTGCTACAATAGACACCTCCTACAGTAGATGCATGTCGTACTGTGCCTTCTACAGTTGAAAACTTTTACATTATTCTTCTGCATTCTTTTTACAGTTCAGAAACAAAGACTGTGCCCTCATTAATGTTGCAGTTTGATGTAGCGCTGCGCTTGTGTTTGTGTTTGGACAGCTTGCTCAAAGCACAGATACCCAGTATATTTACCCACCTCACCTGCTGTATGTAAAAATGAAGTCTCTGTCTGTGCCGATATAACGTTTCACTGTAAATGCGGACAGCTAGCCTACTTTTACAGTTCAAAATCTTAAACATCTGCTTTTTCAGGTTAGTATGAACTCATAAAAATGTAAATCTGCCGTACACAGGTGGAGTGTATGTACCAAATGATCTATAAATACCTTGGACAAGCTGTGTATTTTTTCCGGCATTTATTTCTCTCTTTGAAGGCAGGTGGCTGAGAATTGGAGCTAATCTGACATTTCATACATCTCACACTATTTCGGGAGATATTTGAAGATAGAGGCATTATTTCCTATCCTACCTCAGCAGTCCCATCGCTGCGGGAGGATGATTATAAAGGTTTGTGGAGAAGTGGTGCTAACGAGTTTACTCACACCGTTTAGAGGCTAAAAAGCAATTTTAACCTCGACAATAACCATGCAGGATATTGAAATTTGATGTATGCTCAGTGGAGTTCCTGGGTTCTGCGTTTTCCTGAGGTCTGTTTGACTCTTGTTTCCCCCACAGTTCTGTTTGGATCCAGCCTCTCCTGCCCAGAATGTTTGTCTTGTGTGTGTTCCGCTCTGAAAGAGACCTAACAAATTAAATTTGCTTAAGAGTGGCAGACAAACGAAGTCCCATTACAAACAAGTTAGCCCCATTTGCTCTAGTGCTTTGAGCCAAATGCCTTGATTTAAAGTTTCACAGAGTTTGTCGCTCTTTAGGTTTCACCCTCCAAGCTGGCATGCTGTTTTACTGCCTCATTCCCAGCCTGTATCATGCTTCCATGTTGGTATTTTTTCATCATTTGTACCTCACACTGTGTTGTAATGACTCCCTGGAACTTGATTAATGCACGTATTGATTTCATTGTTAAAAGTGAGATTAGATGCATGGACCCAAGGGTATTCATCAAAATGCACTGGCATATAATTAAATTGTCTCTTCATATTTTATGAGTGTACACATTTATGAAATATTAACCTTAGGTTGGTATTATTTTACCTAGAGGACAATAGATTGTATGTAAACAGAGAGCAAAAGTGGAATTCTGATATCTATCTTTAGGGGTAAATTGGAAACCACAACACTAGTACCTACTTCATTTTTGATGAGTTTTCTCATACACACAGAACAATATGATACAAAAAAGCAACAGGAAATGGACAGCTGACTGCTCTAATGCGTGTTATTTCACTTTTCTGTGCATGTTGTACCATAGATGTATTTTATTTTTTCTAATAATTTTTTGTTTCAAAGAAATGACAATTATCACATTTAGCGAGTATAGCAATGGCCCCAGCTTTTACTTTATCAACTAAATACATCTTGAAGTAAGAATAATTAAGAACTATATAACAAATTCAGTCATCATCTTGTTCTCCCCTCATAGAGTTTAGATGGTAACATTTGCTGGAGGTCTAAAGGATGAAAAATCAGTGGCAAACCATCTGTTTAGTGACCTGCAGGAAAGCTGAAGATCCCTTATCTTCATCATCAATGTAATATGTCTCTTTGGTCTAATCAGAAACATGTTGAAGTAACAGTAACAGATTTATGAGACATGAAAATGTATTAACCCATAAAACCCAAATATACACCAATGACACAAAAACAATCTACTGATCGAAAATGTTTAAGAACTTAAGAGCCACTAATCCCATCAATCCATGTAAGTAATTGGTGTAAAATACAGTTTGTCATCTTTTCATGGTCATCAGATATGACCCATGTGGACGTTCAGAGGCTCCGTAGTGGACATGGAACTGAAAAAAGTCACTTTTTCCCTCATGTTTTCTCTGTTTTTGGTATGATAACCCTTAAATGTAATCTCAGCATGATGATGAAAGTACATGATTAGTAAAATAAATAATGGAAAATACCTTATTTTCACTGAAAAAAAGCTAAATGGAGATGATAATATTACAGTAACTAATAAATTAATTATAAATTTTATTTGTAATGCACTTTACATTTTTTTTAGCTAAAAACCCCAAAGTGCTACAAGCAGGGTACAATAAATATGAGTAAGTTAAAACAGAAAGCAAGTAAGACAGATAAAAACAGCTAAAACAGGTAAAGCATGCATAGACCAGGCAAGGTTATGGGTAACTAACATAACTGGTGATAAATCACTTAAGAAAGGTTAAATATAGAGGAAAAAATAATTTAGGAACTAACTCAAAAGTAGCACTGGGTCTTTATGGGTTAACAAGCCAAAAATGTTATGTTATTTATCTGTCAAATATGCTAATATTCACTGCAAAGGTATTGTTCCTGGTGTGTGACTGTCCCTTTTGATTTGATGTTTGAGTTCTTCACTGTTTGTGGGACATCTGAAGTATGAAGACAGCTTGCACAAAATTTTGATAGAGATCTGTCACTATTTTGTGATATTTCATAGTCACTTCACATAGCAAAAATCTGACCTTACTATTCACTAAACAGTCCATTTCTGCTGTGCCTATCAATAATCTAAATGTAATTCTAAACTGTTTGCATCCAACAGGCTCTTTCTTCCTTTTTTGGAGTTTCGGTAACACTTTTCCCAGTGCACTGTGGTGATTGTGATACATTGTGATACACCACAATGGCATAATGACAACCTACTGTCACACTGCACTAACACAAAACAAACCCTCCTCCAAAAAAACAGCAACGAAGTGAGTGCAGTAGTAGTTGATAGAAAATAGTGTTTGAAGGTATCATGAAGACACCTGTCAGAGTTTTGTTGTGAGCTAGAGATGGCAAAAAAAAAAAAAAAAATGGAGGTAGTTCTTTACACAGGAAAAGGCCTGATTAAAAATTCAATAAATTAAAGGCTAAAAACCTTATGGGAAATACGGCAATTTTGGAAAGTGTCTTAAAATGCTTTTATCTCAGAGTGAGTCACTTGATCCACTTTCCCTTTCCTGATATCATCCTGTACTCTTGGTACTTTCTCCCTTGTCCATCATCACTCTTATAGCTATAAAAAAAAAAAAAAAAAAAAAAATCCCACACATACCCACCCCCACACATCCACACATCATTTCTGGGAACTGGGATTATGAACTGTGTCCCAGTGCATCCATATTTCAGTGTTGTATCTCTAGTGTCACTCTACATCTTGTCTGTGGAAGCAGCGTGGAGGATCCTGCTCGTATTTAAGCATGTTTATGGTCTTGACCCACTTACTGGATACTGTCAGCATTAAATATGTGACCAGGGTGGGGCAATGTAAGCATCATTTATTTCAATTTAGCTTCACATTACAAGGTGAGCACGCACACAGAGAGGTATGGCCACACATGCATAAAAAGACACACATGCATGCATTGATGTAGACTAAAGTGACCACGCACTGCGACATCAAATCATGCTTTTCATTTGGTTTTGATGTTCGATTAAATATATCCTTACTTATACACTAGTTATACACAACTATTTGATAGAGGCTGTAGATTAGCTATAAGTAAAATATGGGCGCACATGATTGATGTATAATTGAAGAGCTGAATTGTGCAAAGGAACGAGTTGGATAACCAAGGAAGGGAGGATAAAACCATGAGGAATGTGTTAGTGTTTCATTTAAAACCTGAGGTATTCAATAATGTAGAGAGCCCTTTAAAAGCTCAGTCAAGTATTCAAGCACAGTGGTTGTCAACAATGTAGGGAAAGTTAAAGGTACAGTATGTACAGTGCAGTGTTTGTGGCAGGTCTGGGAACTTAGTTGGTGTGTATTTGTGCATGTGAGTCTAGGACGCAAACTCAGAGTTGTGTGTAAGGGGTTGTTCACGTATGTTGTTATTCAATGTTGTGAAATGATGCATAGTACCACTCTGTTAATGCCCTGCCCTGTGCTAAACTAAGACTGTGCAGCAGACATACAAGTTGTCATTCCAGTTGTTAAGAGTGAGTCACTGCTCGCTACAATATTTTCACTTCATGATGAGACTATAGTGGAACAAAATAGACTCTCCACTTTCTGTGTAATTAATGGGAAATGCTGATAATGACATAATTTATCTCTTTTTGATGAAGCTTTTTTATCACTTACACCCTCTGTATGTTTTAACACCTATAACTAAATAACAGCATGTAATTCTTTGCTTCATGTACAGTCACCATTTTTGTGCTATGTGTTGTTATTACAATGACTTGATATTGCACTTAGCAAATGTGTGGGAAGTGCTGTTTCAGATATACAGTCATGGAAAAAATGATTAGACCACCCTTGTTTTTTTTCAGTTTCTTGTTCATTTTAGTGCCTGGTACAACTAAAGGTACATTTGCTTGGACAAATATAATAACAAAAATAGCTCGTACGATTTTAATTTAAGAACTGAAATTTAGCCATTCTCCATGTTTTCTTGATCATAACCCAAATCACTTCAGTTCTTCCATCAATATCTATATC
The DNA here is from genome assembly GCA_037367295.1 of Apogon hyalosoma. Classification (NCBI taxonomy): domain Eukaryota; kingdom Metazoa; phylum Chordata; class Actinopteri; order Kurtiformes; family Apogonidae; genus Apogon; species Apogon hyalosoma. The sequence goes on along the minus strand of JAPQRP010000006.1, from coordinate 29,752,992 downwards.
ATTGTACTGCCAAAAACAGTGCTTTTAGGCATTCTGTGTTTTTTTTTCTGTCTGTTTTAGTCACATGATACACACAGGAGTTAGTATGTGGTTGCATAACCATTGTTTTTGATGACTTTTGATGGTCGAACAGTTTTTTCTGTGACTGTATAGTATCTGAATCTCCACATGTGATACTGCTGTAAGCTGCAGAAGCTGGGTTACCGTGACCATCTCCTATATTTTGTCTGTGGTGCCACCTTTTTTTGCTGTAAAGTGTCCAACTGTGTGTTTGGACCCATCTCAGACTGCTGGATGCCTCAGTAATGAACCGTGTCACCACATGTGAAGATGCTGATGTCTGTTCTCAACAGAGACATTGTGATGGGTAGAAACCTCTGTCTCCTTCACACACACACACACACACACACACACACACACACACACACACACACAGCTCATTCACCACCACTGGGAACTGATGTTTGTCTTGTGGATTTCACAAGAAAGACATTTCCTGAGTGGTGTCAGCTGCAGGTGTAGTGTCACATGTGAAACAACTGTATCTTTCACAGTTTCTTTATTAGTCTTAACATAAGTTGTCTTCACATGTACACAAGTCTACATGGTTTAATTACTAGGATACAAACAGAATAATTGCCCTTAATCTTACTGACAACAGATCTGTCTGGGTGCACTTCATACTTCTGCAATCAATGAACATGTGACATCACTTGTCCTCCTTGTGATGCTTGTTGCTCAGACAGTACTGTGAGATTGATGTTTGCACAAACCATCACTGATGTCTTTCTCTGTGTCTAACCTGCTAAGCTGGTGAGCTCAGTCCACAGGAGTTACAAGCGTTAAGAATAGGACTGTCATCATTAGGTTGTATCTCTCGGCCTGTGTTCAGGTTCCCGTTGGTCTCTGAGGTAATTGTCATGATGTTCTCACTCTGAAACTAAGCTCGACAGCTGACATCATTGACCAGCTTCCCTTGTTCTCTTCTGCTGTCAAGATGACACCATCCATCCTTCTGTTCTCGGCTCAGCAGAAGACGAAACACAGTTAGCTTGTCTAGTCACTGTTGGCTTTGAAAGTAATTAGAATGCACACTTCTGAGGTCCTTACATAGATATGCTAATCCACAACATTAATCTTGTCCCCTTGCATGTAAACGTGGGAGCCAGATGCTACAGCATTTGGTTCTCACACTCTAAACTCTGAAATTGCTTTGCTGTTTTGCTGGGGGAAAAAAAAAACAAAAAAAAAAACAATCTGATGGAAAATAACCAAGTCACATGATCAGGACGTCACTATGGCAACTTCCAACGACACCCCCCCCAGTGTCTCGGATCAGAGTTATCTGTTTATCTGTGGATTAATTAGACTGACTCCCATCAACCGCCAACAGTCCAGCTACACTCTGGCCACTGGGAATACTGACCTATCGATTGGACTGGATATCCTCCTCCATAGTAGCTGCAGAAAATGTTACACTTTAGTTTTATAAAAGTTACTACATACTATTTTGTAAAGCAATATACAGTGTAGCATACTGTACACGTGAATGTTAATGCAGTGTACTGTACAGTCACATGCCCACAGAGCTTCTCACAATGGGAACAATGAAGTGTAATCAACTGATGGACGTTAGAAGTTTATATTATATTTTTAATAGAAATCTTTCATTTGATATAAATCAGATTATTCACACTATTGCTGAGTGTTGAGTCGCTCAGTAGCTCATTGAATGATTCTACTCATAATGGTGTCCTATCGTGTAAATAATCATTTAATTGAAAGCACATCATATTATAATAGTTCTGTCTATATAGACTTATATTTGCTTGTTTTGCCTGTACTGCACAGCCAATTTTCCTATATTTCTTCAGCTCTGTATCCATATTTAATGTGTGTACATAGTGAACTCTGGTCCAAACTCCAGCAGAGCAAGTGTAGTTAATGCATTAATTACGCAAAATGTGATCTGTTGTTAGGCAAAGGAAGAAGAGGAAAAGGATGACTGTAATGGTCTGTGGGAGGCACTATATCATAATGATTGCTCAAGCAGCATAATGATGAATTTGGCCAGACATCTGGGCATCTTTTGCATACTGTAGATTTTCAGGGTTGTGTGTTTGGCTAGAATCAGTATATCAGAAGTATATAGTGAGCTATGTCAAGCACAGACAATGAGTAATGCTGTGGACACATCTGCACATCAGATATCAATGTAGAATAAGTGTCCTTGAATTATGTCACACAGACCACTGCATAAAGGTAAAAAGGGTGTGTTGAGCCACCAAATACTGTTGGCTGAACGGAAAAATTTAACAGCTTGTGGACTGTATGGAAATGTGTATAATCTTTTTGCCCCTCATAATCAGTTTATGAGCTTATAATTCTAAATAACCTCAAAAATAATCAACTCAGAGTTCATCATAATTACATTGTTAAACCTTTATTTATTTTTTCCTATCAGTATTACTAATTCAACACAAACATCAGAGGAAGAAAACAGCTGAATTTTAAAGTAAACACTTGAACTCTCTGAGATAGAACAGTAGAATCACGTCTGACTGGCATCTATCAGTCACATATTACCTGTCTGAAAAGACCTAAGATTAACTACAGTCTGTCACAGCTAGGTTTTCTACAGAACCCATATCCATTTTTTTCATTCTCATTTCCTCTCAGAACACATGAAATGTAATATGCTGGAAGGTAATAATGGATTTCTTTTCCCCTACTGATGCCAAAAACTATCAAATGCTACAGTTTTAAATAATATGTTAACAATTTATCATAAATACATCATCAGTAAATAAAGTGTCAGTGTGAAGTTTGACTTGGACTTGGGCTAATAATGTGTTGTCCCTTTTCTTTCATCATAGAGCTGAATGTATTAGTTGTATGAAATGTAATTATTGTTGTATAGTTTGAAAATAATGAACAGGGATATTTTTAAGCAACAAAATACTTAAATGTGGGGTTGGAGATCTTGAAAAAATGGTTCCTGCAAGCTACATTTTGAAAATACACAATTCAAAAGTCCAAACCCCTTTCTTCTGCCCCCCCCCCGCGATCCGTGTACCTCTGAATTCAGGTGTGAGTACTATACTGACTTCATCAGTATAGTAGATTAGAAGTTAGGCTTTTCACTTGTTATTTTGATCCATGTTCTAAGAAATCTTGGCTAGTAAGAACAGCTGATTGCAGTAAGACTGATGTCAGGCTAGCAGCCCACTAAAGTTGGCTTTGAACGCTGTAATCTGTGCGTTTCACTATTATGTTTGTCAACACAACAGCCCCAATTCATACCTAGCTGGCTAACATTACATTCCCTAATGATTTATATTAATGACAAAACAGCTTGCCAGTGAACTTTACATCCTAATATAACTAATATAGCTAGCCAAGCTCTGGCTCTGTTTCCTGTACAAGTGCTCCAAGCCTCTGAGAATGCACGAGTCATGCCCGAAGAGGTGTACGTGCAGAGGGGGGAGGGCCAAATGGCAGTTGAGTTTGATAGACATATCACCATTCAATCATTTTGATGGACCCGTTAAAATGATTGGATGGTGTTTTTTCAGTCCTGTCAGTTCCACAGGTGACTAAATTTTTTTATTTTGGTGTTAGAGCATTTAATTAATTGGTTACAATCAGGGTGTGAAGGGGCTTTTAAGCAATATAGTAAAAAAAAAAATGCTCCAGGAAAACATCTCCTACCCCACCTTTAATAATTGCTTGAAGTAGCCTATATTGTTAAACAACACATTCCCGATCAGGCTGGTAAGATGCTTTACATGCCTACAGCTGCCTCACAGCTCTTTGCTCACCTGATAGTATCGGAGTTTTTTTTTGTCTTTTTGCATGACAGTAATAATTCAGTGATAACTTTACTCCTCAGTGTGTCAGACTTTTCCTCAGTTTTGTGTCTCAGCCTTCCAACATTTGCTGGTTTTACAGTAAGTAGTAAAACTTTAAATCCAGTGTCACCCAATCTGCATATCAACAGGCTGACAGGTGGTACTATGTGTACAACCAAGCTGCTAAATACAACATAAAAGAAACTTCAAAAATGCTGGTGTCCTGAATTTTCAGAGTGAAACTTTGTTATTGAGTGATAATTAAATTACCTCGATCATCTTGAAAATCTGCTCTGTACAGTGTAACACATTGTTCCACCAGTTGTACCATTTGTTTTGCCGGCAGCAGTCAGTGTTGTGTGGATATCCCTCAGTAAGTCTGCAGTCCCCCTCCACAGTATTGTAGCCTCTCCGAACCACTGACCACCACTGGTAGCTGATCAACCCACTTTATCAGCTTTATCAGGTGCTGTGCTGTTTTGTGGCAGTCAGGCGGGGGGAGCCAGGGAGGGGTGGTTGTTTTCTTTTTCACTTCATGCTTTGGTGGCCACGGCTTTGTTGACTAGGGTCTATCTGTATGTGTACTTTGGACTTGACATGAGGACAGTGCAGGATCAGTGTGGGAATCAGTGAAACAGAACTTGACAAGAGAACATGAAGGTTCCCTCTGGAGGAGGTTAGACAGAAAAAGACTATTTCTCTGTTGCGGGGTGTTTGTTTGATGCAATGTTACCACTTGTTTTACCATGGATGAGTTCTGATGCATGATTTCAGATGGTTTCCTAGTGACCACTTTGGAGGGGATAGTAAAAATGTTGAATTTATTGACACTGACACACACAGAGTTGACATTGTTTTGATTTTCAGATTGATGAAAAAAGGTTTTGGCTCGGTTCTTTTTAGTAAATATAAAGTGAGGTGTCTGACGTTGCTTTAATCATCTTGGTTTAAGCCTAGAGTTGACATGATTTTAAAAAAAGGTTGAATTTTACTCTAAAGGTGTGGTTTTATCTGCATTAGCCCATATGTACGATTTGACATTTTTTGGAAGTTCAGCTATACTAGAGACAAACCTCCTCTCCATATAGACATAAATATTTTATAAAATTATTTTTTCCATTCACATGTAAAAAATTTTTTTTCACTAAAACAGAGATTTTTTTTACAGTGTGTATGTGAATGGAGATATACAGGTGTATCTAAATAAGTTAAAATATAAAAAATAATGATTTTGCCTATTTCAGTTAGTCAAGTGAAACTCATATATGTGATCATTGATATATGATATATTTCAAGTGTTTATTTCTTTTATTTTTGATGATAATTTACAGCTAATGAAAACTCTATAAATACTCTAACTTACTGAGATGCACCTGTATGTAAACTCTTTTATGAGTATCCATGTGGACAGAGAAGATAAAGACGATACAAAATTATGGCTTCACACTCCGACTGAGGCATGCCTGTTGTTCCTTTGTTCAACATGCACCTGAAATGTTGATATAGGTTTTTAAGTCAGAGTATGACCAGATAGAGATTGTGGTAGGCATTGACACATTTAGGAAATAGATGCCTGTGCTGTTGCTGTGTCAAAAACTAATTGAAAAAACCCAATCAGATACTTTTTTCAATAAGCTTGTATTTTAACTAATTTTTGCTGACACCTCTCTGCACTGGCCTCTGCATCTTCCACAGTGTCCAGTTTCAAGTCCATGAGGAACAGTGGTTTGTCTGTACTTTGGTACTGTTTATAGTCATTTATAGTCAAGATTTTTAGGAAGAAAAATGTTTAGAAAGATATCCATGTTAGTGTGGATGTGGCAGAAGAGGGCTTTCACATCCACCTTTGGTCAAGACTTTTGCACATTTAGTTTTTTCCAGAAACCCAGAATTATACCACTTATAGGAAGTGGCACAATAAACAGATAAGGAAGAAAAACAAAGAGAAGATGGGAGAAGTTAAAAATCTGTCAAAATGACAACATGCAGCTGTTTACACAATGCTTGTACTATGTATAATGTAGTACACAAGCTAAATGTTAGACTTTGCCATGTCATTCCAGTGACCTCTCCTTCTCATGAATATAACACCAAAAGAAAACCATTATTAAGAGGGAAAACATGTAAGCTGAAGTGCACCAGTTTTAGTGTTGCACGAAGGGGTCTGGAGGTCTGGAATGAGACTGAAAACTCTATAAAACGATCTCCTTCTTTTAATATATTTAAAAAGTGCCTTAAACAAAAACTATTGCTGCTTTATGCTTAAAGTAACCCTACATGGCCTAATGAACCAAACCAAAAAAAAAAAAAAAGAAATGTAGACAAACAGAGCTACTTCAGAGATATGCCTGACCCAAAATGGCTGATATATTAATCATGTAAATTCTTTTTTTTTGTTGTTGTTGAAAGCTCCATGTCTGACTATTGAATTGTCTGATAATATTGGAACATGCTGACTACAGTAGGACTCAGGAAAAGGAAATGGAATGAAAACATCGTTAGATAGATAGGCAATGTTTTAAATGTGTTTGTAGTTATTCAGAACGTCTTAATTTATTAAAGATTATAATGTAAATTGTATGTTTATCACATGTTAAAGGGCCCCCATTTATAAGCTAAGAACTCCTTCTGGGGTGTCCTATTACAAAATGTATCTTGCAACTGAATTGTCAATTTAATTGTATGTGATAATTTGCAATAAATTTTTTAATGATAAATAATAATAATGCCAATGTCAGTCTAGGTACAGTATGTAGACATAGGACCCACAGATGATGATGACAGTAGGTCCTTAAAATTAGGTCTTGTTTTGGACTTGCAAAGTCAGTTCAGATTTTCAGGTGTCAAAGCACCTTAAAAGTCAAGGTATTGCAGTCTCTGTTGCTTTGAATTGAACCAAATATTTCAATCTGCTAATATCAATCACCAAGTCATCAGTATTGAATTTGATTTTAGTACCCCTGAAAGATAAGGTTTTGTTAAAATCCTATTTATCTAAACAATATTAAGTACAGCAGGATGGCAATTAGAACATCCTGCATCTAAAAGTGGCATCTCATAAATGGAAGATGAAGTATTTTACTGCTCAGCAGATCTGTATGAGCGCAGATGAAAAACAACAGGCGGGATGTAAAATCATATCAGAGCATAAACATTTATTTTTCCCAAAACATCTTCCTGACAGCTCCTTGATGAGATGCTGACTGCCACATTGTTGTGTTAGGTGAAAACAAGCTTTTTACAAATAGAAAGGTATAAAACTCTTCTTATTTCTGTGACATACAGATGAAGTTAGGACCTTTTACTCAAGTGTCGACTTAAAATGGAAAGTTGGTGTCACAATAAAATAGGTACATTACATCCTTTTGAGCGTTTATATTTTCTTCAGCATATGAAACTGGTGTGTTGTGTTGGGTGCAATGTTTTTAGTCAATACCAATAAAAATCTCAAAAGAAATTGTCATGAACATACAGTAAATTAGTGAATACACTGTGAATAGTAACATGACCATTTTCGTGCTTATTGGCGGATTTCATAATATTCCATAGTGGCTGCTTCTGGCCTGGTAGAACAGGATCATTACTTGTTTCATATTCAAATGATGATTACCTTTTGAAAGTTTACTGACGTGCTCCGACTATAAAAACACTGTGAACATTGATGTGTGTGTAAATATAATCTGTTGTGCAAACCCAGATTTGTCACTTGGCTGCAAGATCCCTTGCATGGCTGGCAGTGTGACTGTGTGAGATGGCTGCTGTTGTGATGGGTAGTTGATTATGGCTCATCTGCCTGCCAGCGCCCTCAATCAACATCCACAACTAAAGGGATGAGGAAAAGGGATGTTTATTTGGGCCCGGATTCTGTAAATGCCAGTGTGGAGACATAAGCCCCCCATGCCTTATTTTCTGAGCTCAACTTTCTCAGCTTCTCTCTCTCTCTCTCTCTCTCTCTCTCTTGCTCCGACTCCCTCTTTCATGCTCCTTCTCATTCTTTTGCTGTCAGCTTTCTACTTGGCTTCTCCTTCCTCGGTCCCTCCACCACAATCAGAGAGAAATGTTTATGAAATTGTGACCCCCCAGCCACCCTGTCCCACGTCTCCGTCACCTGATGTATTTTTCTGCAACCTCCTGTCTCTATGCCAGTGTCAAATTGGCCAACCCTTAACATCTCCTACAGACCCACCAGACAACCTCCCCCTCTCCCTGTAGCCTGGCTCAACCCAGTCTGCCAGTCTGCTGTGCTGTTCTGTGCTCTACACGCTCCACTGCGCTGTCGGCTGGTGACAGGCTATTTGGGATTTACCCACTGCTGCTGTGCCTGTCTCTTCATCTGCAGCCTTTCATGGCAGTAAAAAGCAGTCTCTCCTCCCCCTTATCCTTTTTCTCCCTCTCTTCTCCCTTCTCTCCCCCCACCTCACCCTTCATCTTCAACTCCACCATCCTCCCACTGCCCCATCCCCTCCCTTTCCCGCCATCTCTGCTCCTAATCCTATCCTCCTAAAGACTGTAATTGAGCAGTGTGGCGTGCTGGGATTAGGACTGTTATTGGGGGTATTATCATTGCAGGGAAAAAAAAATTTGGTGAAAGTGTTGGTAACTGGAATTCACTGACACTTAGATGCAAGCAGATTGCCAGTGAGTGTGGGATGTCGAGGGGGGAAACGGATCGTGGTGAGTGTTCAGAGGCAGGGTCAACCTAGAGACCTAGCGTCACTGGACCCCTGCTCTGACAAGGTCGATCTCCAGGTCACTGCTGATATCCAACAAACTGACAGAAAATCCATGAAACCATAACGCTTAAACAATAAAACATCAGCTCCTACAGTCCAGTATGACATCAGATCACTGAACAATGATGGACATATAGTATTCTTCGTATAGTATCTAAAATTTGGAATTACATTTCATCAGAGCTATGGAGGCCATTTATGTGATTGATAGCTTTAATAGCAATCAGTAGTAACCCATGGCATGCCAGCTGATTTGCTACGTGCTGACAAGAACCTATGTTCTGGCACTACTGGCCGTGTGAAGAAGAGTAACTGATCGGTGACTACAGCTCTGGAAAAAGTCAAAGACAATGGTTTTATTATGTAGAGGTATGTGTTTGAGGAAAATTAATAATCTCTCTTGTGGTAGAAACTGTTGACAGACTTTCCTCCAAAATCTAATAAAAATATTGTCATTTCAAGCATTTATTTGAAGAGAATGACAGCTGGTCAAAATAACAAAGGAACGCTGTGTACTCATACCTGAAGAAAACAAATTCATGTGCAATTTAAAAATCATCAGTATTTTGTTTGAATAACCCTGATTTTCAATCACAGCTTTCATGCATCTTGGCATATTTTCCACCAGTCTTTCACATTGCTTTTGGTGCTTTAAATACCATTCTTGGCGCAAAAATTAAGCCGCTCTGCTTTGTTTGATGGTTTCCGACCATCCAACTTTGTCTTGATCACATTCCAATGGTTTTCATCTGGGTTCAGGTTTTCAAATTTGGAGTGGTTTCTTAATTTTTCCAGAGCTGTATAATTGCTGGTTGTTCAGATGTGTTGGCCAATTTCAATTGATCACGCCCTCAATGTCGGTATTGCGAGGCAACCGTCTTTTTTATCTTTCATCAGGAGCTGAGATAAAAGAGACTACACAGGCAAAAATTGAGTTGATTTTTCCCTTGCTCCCTAGTTAATTGAGGGATTTGCCATGACCTAGATGAATATTGATTCCTAATGGAAACTAGACTTAAATTGGCAAGTAGGTGAATCAGGCCATTGAAACAGTCAATGGACAAAAGAGGACTGATGCAGCTTGCAACATCCAGAATGGATCAGCATTCAAGCAAAACGATGTAAATGGTACATATGCGTTGAAGTTTTGATCAGTCGAGTTGTCATGTGGCCAGCATTAGATGGAATGTCTCTTTAAACTCTTTAGGATTTAAAAAGTCTTGCAAACTACTGTGGAATCATCAAGTTTATTTCCCTGTACTTTGTAAGCTGCTTAAGTTCTGTGCCAGCTTAGCATTGTCATATTAACATCACCCAGTGAGACAGCTCTGACAAGCTCCCTTCCTCCACAGTTGCCTCCTGTTCCTACTGACTGACTGGCACAGTGGAAAAAAATATCTGTTGTACTGACACACAACCACATGAATACACATGAGTACACGTGCTTGCCACACAAACACTGAGACGCACACACTTAAATACACATTAATAGCAGACAGGTTGTACGTACTGTACTTCACACCAAAGCTTTGCATTTTGATATCAGTCAACATAAGTGTTTTTTTTTCTTACTTAAATGGTAAAAATTGTAGCTAAGGTATGTAGATGCAGTGATTGACGGAGCTTAATGTCACTTTACCAGCTGATCAATGCCATTTGTCTTGGCTAAGCTCCCTGTTTCTGCTGAGTTTGTGCTCTAGTGCCACTGTGTGTGTGGAAAGTGAGGATTATGAAGTCACCGTTAAGCAAACACGTGAACTAAACACACTTTTATGCATTAAGTAATTAATTAATGACATGCCATGTAAGTAGTTAGCATAACATCAGCTGACCTGTGACTCAGATGAGTATGAATATTAAATAAGGTCATTTGTTGGGCAGTCACTGTATTTTGTATGTCTGTCTTCCACATATCATGAACTGTTTCAGTTAGGTGGTGCTTCAGTGGTAAAAGCTCTGTTGCTTACTTTCTGGGAGTGAAAACATCATATTTTGTGGTGCTTGTCTAGTCTTTCAGTTAACTACGTGTGATTGGACAACAGCAGAAGCCCTTTACAGCCTCATATTACAAAGGTTACACAACTCTAAAGAGGTGATGGAGTTCAGCTATACCTGATTTTAAATGAACAGAACATATTGAACGTCTTGAGAGATGCAAGACACTAGGGATGCTAGACGTTCACACTAAATGAAATTACATTTGACTGAATGCAATTATAGCATGTGTCAGCACATGACGGGCTCAACTGACCACTTACAAAATATTACAACCCTGTCTTCAAACTAAGTGAAAGTTATTGATTAGATTGCTGTCAGAAAGTCTACTCTTGATGCTGCCAGGTACAACGCTGGTAACTTGGACCTAATAGAGATCCCTGTCGGACCAGGTTTGTGATGAAAATCCACAAAGCTGCTTGATTGCCCTGATGAAAGTCTTAATGACTGAAATGAACAACTTTATTCACACTATGACTGAACAGCCAAGAAATATGAAAGGCTTTATAAATGACCACGCCTGAGTGCCTCACATTTCTTATTCTCAAACCAACACTTTGTTTTCATATGAAAGCAACATTTCCTTTAACAGCAGAACATGAGTAATTCCTCTGTTCCCAGACACAATGTGAACATGTCTCTATCCTGTCAGTAACTAAATTTAATGTGCATAAGCCTCTTACCAATAGAGACGCATACAGATTGACTTTTATTGGTTGTTAAAAAACAAAGGTATCATTATTATTCCTTGAAGGCCTATGTTGCCAAAATAATGTTTGCCTGTCAGTCTGATTTTTTTCGGCAGTTGCAAAGCAATAATTTTGGAAAAGAAGAATTTAATTTTATTCATGACTTGCCGTATTCCCTCAGTATTGCAACATTTATATTATTTGCCAGACTGTGTTTTCCTCTGGAGTCTCTTGTCTTAAAGCTTTCTATTTTCATATCAACTATTTTCATGATAAAGTCCTTATAATAGTATAAACTGTACATAAACATTTTTATTTTGCCTTCTACTAACAGTGTGCTTCCTTTAAGATATGCTATTGCCCACATTTTAACATAACCAAATATTTACAGACCCCATCTTTCCCAGCGAGTTATGGTAGGGAGAATAAAACCCTCGGTTGGTCTATAATTTATAATATGCATTGTATGATTTGTCTGGCTGATGAGAACAGAGCTCTTTTGTAAGCTGCTCCACCCACCGTATGCCCTGATTGATTAGGGCTGGGCGAAATAAACTCAGTGGATTCATGCCTGCCTTAATACCCCAAGCTGGAATCTTAACCTAGATGTATTACAATAAAATATTCACCTTCTTGGGCCTTATAAATCAGTACGTGGGGGCAAATTACAGGGAATGTGGTGATGGTGTGATCAGGGTCAGCCCATTTTCTCCATTCTCTCTGTCTGACTGCCTGCCTGCCTGTACTGAGATAGTAAGAGCATGTCAAAGACAGACCACAGGGTGGGGTAGGAGGACACATAACCATCCATATGTCTTCACTCTGCAACACAGCAGCCGCCAATGGATTGTGGGGGGGTAGTAGGAATGCTGCCTAATGCATCACACAGATTGTGTACAAATGGACTCACAGATCTCATTTATTAGGCTTTGTTCTTAGCAGCTATGTTTTTCTGTTTAATACCTGAGTTGGGAATAATACTAATTATATGCTCCTGATCAGGGACTGTTCTTTTTATGTGCAGGTTTACAATTTCTGTTTCTAGTCAAGAATTTTTCTCAAAGAGCATCCATACAACATTAAAGACATATTTTATAAACACCCGAAAGACATGCATTAGTACTAATAGGTTTTGATAGCCATATGCATTTGTTTTGTTTAGCAGTATTTCCATTATGTGGGCACTATACTGCACCCTGAGGCAGTATTATAGGTGAGTAATGGAGGTACAAATGTAAACACTGGGATGGGGTAGGAGTTCAATCATGGACTCATGCTGAGGCCTTTAATATTCAGCCGGAATTCTGCTTTTGACATAAACTTCTATAAATTGACAAGAGATACATATTAACACAGCCATTCCCGTGGGGGAAAACACCAAAAAAAAAAGACTGAACAATGCCCAAATACATACACACACAAAGCGAGAGAGAATTAGACAGGAAGACAAACAGTTTCCCTGATCAGCGTGCCACATTAATGCAATTTAGAGATGAGTAACAGGGAGAAACAGACAGCATATTATCAACTAATGGCTTTGGTTCTGCAATCCATCTAACGGCAAATGTGCATGCTGATATAAATAACATTACTAACCATGCTTGGGAAAAAAATATACCCAGAGCAAAATCATCAAACATCAAATGCAAAGTGCACTTTCGTAAGAAATTAATGAATTAGGTCAGGTCGTGCTACCCTGTTTAGAGTTATAATGAAAGACAGCTTGTGTTGGAGCTGTGGTTTTCTTTAAAGTGTTTGCCAGGTGCGTGACAGGACATAGACAGCTGACATCAAAACAATAGCACCATAACAAGGTTTGTGTGTGTTTGTGTGGCCATTGTATGTGTGTGTGCATGGAAACAAAATGGGTGTGTACCGTGTTAGCTATCACATTTCAGTTACATAGATTGCTTAGTCGTGGAAAAAATTATTAGACCATCCTTGTTTTCTTCAATTTCTTGTTATTTTAATGCCTGGTCCAACTTAAGGTACATTTGTTTGGACAAATATAATAACTAAAATAGCTCATAGTAGTTTAATTTCAGAGCTGATCTCTATCCATTTTCCATGTTTTCTTGATAACCAAAATCACTTCAGTTCTTACATCAATATATATGGCATTGTACTGACAAAAACAGTGCTTTTAGGCATTCCATATTTTCTTTTCTGTCTGTTTTAGTCACATGATAACACACAGGAGTTCGTACTTGATTGCTTAACCATTGTTTTTGATGACTTTTGATGGTCTAATAATTTTTTCTGCAACTGTATGTGACTTTAATTCAGTGACTTTTACTGTTATAGCAGTTTTCCACACATAATGACTGCTTTTGTCAAATGGCTGGTGAAAGCGGTTATTGCTTTGTGACTTGAAGAAACCCACATGTATATTCTGTATCATTATACCGCTCTGCAAACATTTTCAGTCTTAGTATGGACCTATAATTTCTAAGTACCTATATTGAAACTGCAACTTCAGTAAAAGTTGGAGAGACATTCTCATGTTTTGTGAGGACAGCACAGTAAATATAACATTTCACTGTGCATAAATTCAAAGAAATATGCTTTATGTATTTATTTGTTCCTTTCATTAAAGCAGTATGAAGTTGTAATATGCATTCTGTTTTTTTCATTGTTTTTTGTCTGTTGTACAGTGTCAGACAATTTATATTATTTAGTAGAAAGGTACAGATATACAGTAGCTGTAGATTAATAAGGTGAAATCATATATGCGTTTCACCAGCTGACTTTAAGCCCGCAGCAGTGAGCATCCCTGAAAATGAATGTGAAAGTCTCTTCAGGGTTATTATTGTGCCCATCTTCACAAGATAGGAGCTGGTGGCAGGAGCTGCTCGGAGGTACAGGGATACTAACAGGATTAACAACTCCATCCCCCACTCAGCCACTTTAGCCTTCACATGTGCATAAGTGGCTATTTCTATGGAAATGTGTTGTTTATGTGACTACAAAAAATCTATAATTTGCTATTTTAACCGTAAAGCTTTGACAAATTGTGTGTTTGTCCCACTTTGAGGAGACTTCTATCAGCTTTGTTCCTGTTTTCGTGTTCCTGAGGGAAAATTAATTGTTCATGAAATGTTCCTACTCTTGATACCACAGACCTTCAGGATAACATGTAACTGGGGTGCAATCATACTACCAAGTCAGGGAGTCTTCTATTCATAAACCTTCCATTTTGACAACATTTCTATTTATTCGTTCATATTTCTACAGTAACATATTCTTGTTTTTATTTTACCTACAAATATCTTAGAAATATTGTTTTCTAACTAGTTTACTTATTGATGATATCCATGGTTGAGATAATGTACCCTATCAGACAGCATTATATAATACTTACTAGTAGATTAAAGTGCGAAACAAAAATTATCTTGTGTATTTGCTGGATTTTGTTGTTTCTTTATGACAAAGCTTATGATACAAAACATGTTTAACTTTAATTTTTGAGTGTTTTTACTGATTTGGTTTTGCTTTATGTTTTTTCTACTACTGAGATTTTGACTGAAATTCCATTCTGATAGATATTTGATATAAACAGATAGTTTCAGTTAATGTTCAGACTGCCTGCGTGTGTGTGTCAAACAACCCAGAGGGTTTAACTGGTTGGCATTGCTCCACATGGAGGAGAGACTGGTGAGTTGGCTGCTGTCATGTGAGCTAATAAAGACATCACATCAAATGGGCACGAATGTGCACGTCCTTGGTTTGCATGACAAATAATACCATTAACCCTACCTCCCAAAGCAGCCATTTTGATTGATGTGCAAGCAGAAGCGAATGGAGCGTGTGTGTGTGTGTGTGTGTGCGCGCGTGCGTGTGTGTGTGTGTGTGTGTGAGCGCGCGTGCATGTGTGTGTGTGTGTGTGTGTGTGCGTGTGCATGTGTGTGTGTATGTGTTGTCTTTGGTTAAAACCACAGCGGTTTTATTGCTGTGACCTTTCTCTCCTGTATCCAGCCGGTCAGCATTGCAATTAAAAGTGGAAATGTTGCATGTGACGATTATGTTGCAGATGCTTGGAATGAATCCTTGTATGATGCTGTCACAGATCTGCAGAGCAAGTTTACAGCACTCACATGGGCTGCCTGTGATATATCACCAGGTGGCAGCATTTATGTACAGAATAAGGCAATGCTGCTCTGGATCTGAATTCTTGCACAAGGCTCTATAGACCCCTATAGCTTGGCAGTGACATGGTGTAGGATTTTGCACAATTTAGTTCAGAAATAAAAAATGTAATTTATGGGGAGAAGGCATCCAAATGTCTCATAATTAAAAAATGGAAGACATTTAATGTGGATAAAAATTTAATGGCTCATTCATAATTTACAACAACAGATGGGCATTCTGGCACATGGGATTGGATCCATGTGAAATGCTGTCACTTTCCTGGAGATGGTGTGTGCTTTGTATGATTATAAAGTGATGGGGTCATTTTGTTTGTTTACCCAGAACATTATCTACAATCTGAGTAAACCCCATTATACCCATTGTTATTGATTGCATATATCTACTGTTATTGAAAGTTAGAGGTCACTAAAGACATTTAGATACAGAGACGTGATATGTTCACATCAGTGGTGAATGAACTGTTTTTAACTCTTTTAACTTGTGAAGATCTCACACAAAAACCCATTAATGATATAAAATGTCAAATTGACTTTGGTGCTGCGGTTTTAGGCTTGTTGTTAGATCTGCTGTAAGTGCATATCTGATTCCAAACTGACAGATGCATTCACACATTTATTGCCCTTTCTAGCGGTAACATGGGCGATTTGTGTGCACTTATGTCACCATTAAAACAGTTCATTAAACAGATTACCAATTATATATCTCTTGCACACCAAGCCCATCAGCTCCTGAAGCCAAACTTCAGATTGCTCTTCAGCAGGTGAATCCTGTGTCACCCAGAAGCACTGAACAGTACCAAATGTGTGTCTGACAGCTTTAATAAAGGAAATTGCAGTCAGAAACCTCTACACCCAAATCAGATTTGAGTGATGGTGATTTAACTTAGGGTAAGACATGCTGAGGAGTCTTTGTGTTTTGTGCTGCTTTTGTGAGTGTGTGTATAAATGCTAGCACGCACACAGACATGTATGTGTGATTTGTGGAACTGATTGCATTAGGTGCTAGGAGTTAGTCCCTGTGGAGGAGCCACATGCTCATTGTACCCCAGCTGTAGCTGAGATCTAATATTCCTCCACCAGCACCATTATGTCCTTGATGGGCTAAACCCAATCTTCTGCTTCTTTGTGTCTGCTTGGCTGGGTGGAGTGAAGCATAGTGCAAGGAAGCAAATTATATGTAATATTCATTTGTTACAAAATACACTTTCTCAGTGAAAGGCAACTTTAGTTCAAGATTTTTCTCTCTGGTAGCTGTGTGGTTTTCTAAGAAACAAGAGAGGTCAAATATCAGTCTGTAGAAAGACACTTTAAAAGATCACTCATGCAGACTGTTGGTATTAATCACAGTCATTTATTGCTTTTTCTAGATTCATCTTCTGTGTTGGGTTTTGTCGACTGATGCAGACAGCTAACCTTTTGGTCTGCGCTTTGTTCATTTGCTCAGTTCAGAAAACAGGGCTGCATCCATTTCTGTTGATGTGTAGCTATGTCTCACCTGAGGCTGTTTGCAACAATTGTTGCAGAAGGCGGGGTGTAGTGTGGGTGGGCCAGACAGAGGGCACTGTCTCTCTAAAAAATGTCCACACTGAAGGCCTCCATTAGTCAGCGTTCAAGCTCCATTCAATATCCACGCCTATCCATCTCCATCTGAATATCCAACAAAACTACATCCCTGACAGAGCAAACAGAGCAACGCTGTCCTTACTGTCTGTTTTTCAGCTTCACTCCTCATTCTAATATGCCGCACCGTGCCAGATGGTCTAAGTGCAAGCTATATTCCCCATTTAGGATTAATTCTACAGCTGTTGCACTTGTTTAGCGTATAATGAAAAGGCCCTGTCTATTTAAGAGACTAAGTATTTTCCAATCCCTCTGAATGTGTTAGAGGAGAAATTGGCCTTTTCACTGCGTAATCTCACTCCATTGTCTCTGCTGATTTCCATTATTGTCATCAATTCATAAGCAGTTAGGAGGGTGCCATGTTAGATTGACAGTAGCAAGTGGAGAAGCAATTAACACAAACATCTGGTTAGAGAAAAAGATTGTCATCCGTAAGGGACAAAATAACAAACACTGTCAGTGCAAATGTGTTTTCATGTTAGGGCAGCCAATTCGAGTTGTTACAGTAAATGAATGACATTTAGTATTGTGTATATGTGGGAAATATCTAAATGTGAAGATTGCTTTAAGACAGATTGTCACCTTATCATTCACCATTTAACCATTTTGTGAGGAAGGACAGCATTGTCTAATTGTTGACTTGTATGTTTTGTGCTGCCAACAATCATCCCAACTGACTCTAGGGTTACATTAGTTAAAGATGACAGTAATAGTCAGTTTTTGTTTTTTTTTTTCAACAATTGCATGAAGCCTTTTTAGCTCCTGCAGTTATTTTCTTTTTTGATGGTCACATGTTTGAAGATTAAATGAATACACTTTTATTCCATTATATTCTGTCAAACACTTTTATTTTGCATCGCTTCAGGATAAAATGTTGTTTTATGAAATGATTTGAGACTTGAACTGTTCCTCCAATACTTACTTCGTTGCCATAGCAACACCTCTCTTTGGCAACACAACTGAAGGCTATTGAAATGAAACTACCCATTTGCCACATGTTGCCTTTGTGCCATATGTACTCATTTCTGACACCAAATTCATGTGCTTATGCGAGTCGCAGTTAAAATACTCTTTTCTTTATACTGAGGTACAGATTTATGTCACTGATGACCTGCCTGTTTACTAACATCTGCTTAATTAACCTCTTGCCTTGGCTTCAGAGGAGCCACGCTAACAGAGTGCCATCCTCAATTCAGGACAACTGCCAACTGGCCAGCAGGTGACCGCATAAACCATTGGACCTAGGACAAGATTGATCACCCCAATAAAACTTCAGTATTCAAATAGGGAGATTATTTCTACAGTGACTGGATGCTCCTAATAATCAGCCAGCTCATTTAGAGCCTAGTGGATGCAAATATGCCAGTTATATGATATGATGATTTGATACACACTCACCACCCATCAGTAAACCAACAACATTGATTATATTGTCTTTTATTAGTCAACAGGTGGAGTCTTTTTTGAGACTATATGCCAAGGGATGCAACGGTACAGGTTATCCATGGTTCAGTACATGTTGCGGTTCTGGAGTCACAGCTCACGGTACGGTACAGTTTGGACGCAGAGGCCAGCTGGAGCCCAGCTCTGCACCGAAACGTAACTGGGAGCTTATAGAGAGCCTTGAGGCTCATTTATGTTGGCTTTACGTACGTAAATAGCTTTGTCCAGTTCTAAGTTGTCAAGCGTCACTGCCTTCATCCTTCCATGCGTCATGTATGTTGGAATGAGGGTTTCCCAATCAATCCACCAGAGGGCACCACTCTTAATTACCATACTGGCCGAATACCATGAAGAAGAGTTAAGTTTTTTTGAGAAGAAGAAGAAAGTCAATTATAAACATGGTGACGACAGAGGAGGTTTACCTAATGTGGATACTAATGTTAATATTCAGAAGGGTAGTTGAAAGTAGAAGGGCTGTGCTTCGCGTCCGGCTTGGGCAGGGCTCTACCGCGTCCAGCTCGGACCAATGACAGTAGAATTCTGTAAGTTAGTCATCTTGTAAAACTCTAATATAAATACAAGTTGTCTGGAAATGTCATTTGAAAATGACAAATGAGCCGTACGGCGGTACATGCTCGTACTGAACCATGAGGGCCGTACTGTTCGGTACGTCCATACGACATGTACTGTTACACCCCAATATATACCTGCTGTTAGCACTGGTTGTTTAATAATAAATAAATAAATACTCGATTGGTTTGTATCTGTTTTAGCTTTTCTAATCCTAGTATCTTTTTTTTTTTTTTTTTTATCAAGGGTTTATTTATTGGTATGTTAGCAAGTTTCAACAACAGCCAACATAACACTGAACTAGTCCCCACCCCAGTACAGCTCCAATAGAGTACAAGCATTCTTGCATACAAAAAAAGCTAAGAAATTAATACATTGGACATATTCACATTTAGTTGTTAGGCATAAAGAATAAAAAAAAGCACCATAAGAGTAAAAAAATAAACTGATGGATATGATCAAATTAAAGTATACAGAAAACAAATAATAGATAAATAAGTAAGTCCTAATCCTAATATCTTTAACTAGATCTGGAACCAAATTTTATTTTATTTTTATTGATTGGTAGATTGATATTTGGACCATGTCAAGTTAATTTTTTTTCTGTTTCATTTGGTCTCAGATGGTTCAGTAGTCTGGATCAGGGTCATTACTATCAAATTTGAGACCCCATGTTTATGGGTTATCCTGTTTAGGTTTCAGTATTGAACAAGTGCTTGAGACATTGGAATCCCAACACTATTTCTGTTTGGCTCTTATCAATATTCATACATATACAATATTACACAGTTGTTAAACTGATTTTGTGTTTTTTCTGGGATTTTGTTCGTAAGCAACATCAATAATAACAGGGGAAATCTAAATAACGCCTCCACTTAGTTCTTACACTTACCTATACCCATTTTAATGCTTTGAAAATGACAACAGGTTTTGTTTGACTGATAAAAAGGAAGACTTGTGGCACTGTTGAGTTTGATCAACTTTTCTCTTTTGCATCTTACTGATTTAACTTCATAATCCTCCCCATAGTAGGTTTCCACCCACAAAACACTTGTAACTATATGACAAATCACTTTTGGCCTCTAATCATGAAATATTAAAAGCAGTGAAGTGATTATTGAGATATTATGCAATTCAATATTCAGGTAATGTGCTGGAATAATATAAAAATGCTTTATTGGTGTCATTTAAACCCGCTGAAATGTTTTGGTCATGGCTTGGGGACAGGGATGAACTTGTAGCAGGGGAAAAGCCAATAGGAACAAAGAAGTGGAAAGTAACCTTTGAAGATGATCTTCTTTGTCACCTTTCTTTGCCACTGGCAATGTTTCTAGTGAAGCAAAAGATAATTTCATTAAGACATGGGGGATGGGTTGTGTTTGCCTCACATTTGAACCTATATTTTATCGTTATATACTTCATAAGTGTTTTGCGAGAGGCAAAGGCTGATCAGTTCATATATCTGCTATTTTTGTTATGCACTCATACCAAACCAGGCTGTTCGCTGAGTAAAAACGACAGAGCATCTTTCAATCTTTGAAATCGCAGAGATGGGAAAATGCACTAGTTCAAGTTCTTCTCGTGGGCACTAATGGGAGCAAGCGCCTCTGCTTTCTTTAATCTGCTCTGTGCCTTTCACACTCCTACCATTGTCCTTCTAACACTCGGGCGAGCAGTGCAAGGTAGACTGGAAGGGTGAAGCACTCAGAACATGACTTTATCTCTTTTCACCAGCTGCTCTCTGCTCCCATCTATAGAGGGAGCAGGGGAGGAGATTGAAATGCAGTGCACTGATGCTATGGCACTGCTAACCCTGAAAAAAATCCTTAAAGCGACTTGCGCTGACAGTAAGTCCTAGAGCAATGGAAGCCAGGAGAAGGGAGTGCGTTTGCTACAATCCAGTAATTATGGCTTACCTTTGCTGTGTGCTCCACCATGGATGAGTGCGCTCCAATATAACCTGTGCTACACCTTTTCTAGTACAGCACATTTTTTATATTTACCCAGGCACACAGTATTCCTGCCACAAGAGATGATGGCTCTGATGAAAGTTTCCCCCCCAAAAAAATCATCCCTCAGTACTCCTGTAGCTCAGTACCAATGAATAATACCAATAAATTAATTTGCAGAATTGCCACTTTTTCTTTACTGAACATGCAAAGCTGCCACATGCAGCTACAAAGCGTGATCTGCGGTATTTGTATTTCTATGTTTAGCAATGAATAAAAATATACTGCTGTTGAACGCTGCTCAGTCTGTATAGCAGTGAACTTTATGCCCTGTTTTTGTTGCACAGTATTTGCTCTATAGTACATCTGTAAAGTCTGTGTGTGAGGGGGAATGAGCATAAGCGTGAGCAGGGGGAAGGGTATGGTGGTGCCCTCTGCTATTCCTAGTCAACATGTTAATTAAAGAATTATTTGCCCTGTTCCACATGTAGTCAGACGCTAGTAATTAAAATGAGAAACTATGTTCAGCCTTTTTTGTTTTAATCTATGAAGCTAAGCTTCTGATATGTAATTACAGCTGTGCTATCGTTTAGATTCTGCTAGAAATCCTGCTGACATTAAAGCATCTTATTTAAATACTGCTGCTGTCAGAGCCAAGTTAGTTGAGTAAAATCTGTCTTTGTTTGAGCTGACCCATTAAAATACCAGTTAATTCTGGATATAGATTGATTGTAAACTCTGACCTGAACAGAAACAAATGAAATCTCATCAATTCTTTTCATAGATAAGATGTTTTTACCTCTTATAACCAAAATTGTGGGTTTGCATTTCAAAGATATTTTAATTTTCTACACATCTGTGCATGCATATCATTTTAATCAGATAAAAGTAAAAAGGGGTTTGGTAGCTGGAGGTATTAGATTAATTTGAATCCTAACCTTTATTCTCTTGTTATTTGGCAAGAAAAAAAAATCTTATATTCAGCTGATTTCATCTGCTATAAACTGGTATTTGTCTGTATTCTACTGGGTATTTGTGGTGCTAATTGTGTATTATGTTGGTGTGTAGGTGAGTGGTGTATACCTATGCTCAGCAGAGTTATACATCTTACATGCTTTTGAAGTACATCTGAATACAAACAGCGTACTAATTTAAATGTGGGTATTTCATTGTGAGTGGATGAGGTCTCTGCTCGGTGATGGTCCAAAGTGTAGGAGCCTTTATAAAGGCAGGATTAGGGGAATCAGACTCAGCAGAAATTGAGTCTTTGAACAATATTAGTGCTTTAACATTACAGGATTTGCTTCTTATTGTAAATGCTGGATTAGCGTGAGGAAAATCCCAGTAGCTTGCATAAATTGTCAGGAATGCACACGTTAAAAAAGAGGCTTTTTAAAATGTAGTATATTATGGGTGGTGTTTCTCCTCAGATTTTTACGTCTGTGTTGTGATATTTCTGGGATAGTGTGATTTGATATGTGCACAGAAGTGTGTTTAACCCTGTGGTTGTATCGTAGCCATGCGAAGACAAAGAGCCTTGCTGTCTTGTTTACCTGGCCATGGCAGATCAGCAGCCGTTACTTGGCTCACACACCAGCTGCTGTCACATTTCAGGACACACTCTGACTCATTCAGTTTACACCCCTCACTGCCCAAACACCTCCTCAGGCATTTCTCCTCACTCAGGGGTTCCCAAACAGAAATCGCTGAATGGGAAGATAAAACACCATAAAATTAGCTATGAATAATTGGGTATTTTAGCAAGTTGTGTGAACAGGGTGATAATAAAACATACTGGTGACCGTTTTTTCTAAATTACAAATACAGCAAACAATAAATAAAGAGAAAAATTACAAGTGTTAAATGTTCAGTTTTCACTCTGTTCTGCTTTATCCTGACAAAAGCATGTGAGTGTAAAGTACGACTGGACCCAAATGTTCAACTGTTCTGATACTCATTTGACGGGTAGATGTTCCGATACAGAAAATCAGGCAGAATTTACGCTAGGGATGTAATAATTAGAGATTTTGGTGCTAGGATTATCGTCAGAGAATTAATCACAGCTTCACAATTACTACCATTATTTTTGTGGGGTTTATACGTGGGGCTGTGGTCCATGCCGCACCCCCACATATAAACCCCCCTGTGCCGCACCCCCACAAAAGTAAAAGTGAAACTTAACATGCGTTACTAATTCCTCTACGTCTCCCACTATTGTGAAGCATCAGACTATTTTATGCAGTTTGCCTTGTGAGCAAACAGAGTGTGTTTACTGCATCAATTCACAAGTTCACCCACCCAAAGCTTGTATGACAGTCTGAGCTGCTGGAGAAGAACGGCCTTACTGTATGAAAGCTACGCAGCCAGATTGTTGTGACAACGGTAGCCTGAATGGAAGCTGCGTACATGACTATAGGAGACACAAACTCTACGGAAACTAAAGTGAGCCTGCATTGAACATATATTTATGGTCAAGACAATTCAGAAATACATGACGTTTTTCTCAATTTTTGAACGTGAAGCTTGTTCCTTCTCTGTCATTTTCAATCGTGAAACGTTGAACGCAGTGTTTCTGTAACGTTGCTTTCGTTCCATTCGGGAAGCGCACACCGGCATGTATTTGGTTCCACTCTTAATCTGCTGTATTTTATGAGATGGTTTTGGGCAGCCTTAATGATTAATTAACCACAACATTTAAAATTGTGATTAATCGTAACACTATGACATTGTTACAACCCTAATTTACACTAGACCAAGGGTGTCAAACATGCGGCTTGTGGGACAAACCCGGTCCACTAAAGGGTCCAGTTTGGCCCGTTGGATGAATTTGTGAAGTGCTAAAATTACACAGAAGATATTAACAATCATGGGTGTCAAAATCATTTTAGGTCAGATGACACATATAGCACCAGTTGATCTGAAGGGGATGGGGCCCGTAAAATACTATATTATAATAACCTATAAATAAAGACAACTCCAACATTTCTCTTTGTTTTTAATGTGAATATCCTGAGCAAATATGATCAACCTCTAATATCTTAAGAGACGTAAATGATTTATGCATTTATAGATAAGTTGTAATGCACATGTGTAAATGATGAGCTGGCTACGTGGTGTAGTAATTGTGACTGTCAGCGCTAAAAGTGTTTGGTTCATTCACATTAACCCACAGGACTTAGAGTTTTAAATGTTTTGATCTGTGAGAGACCATCAGACCATTCACTGAGGCTTGTATAGGTATCAACAAGTTATGGATATTTGTAAAATTGTTATGCTTTATTATCTTTATCCTTCAGTTTATCATGTTATGTGTTATTGAAATACATGTTTGATTATCAAAGCCATAACATTTCCACTGAGACTTAAATGGGGTCATATTTTGCTAAACCCACTTTTATTAGTCTTTGGTTCATTTATTTGTGTATTTGGAACCTAATACTTCATGAAGTTTGAATTTGAGCCCTCTAGGTGCTGCAAAGCTATCTTTATATTAATTTTAGCAAAAATCAGGTGAATTTCTACAACCCATTTTAATTCCTTCTTAATTTCTTACGTCTATAAGTAGTTGCGTCATGACATTTGCACATATAAGGTCAAGACTTCCGACGAACATTTCTCCGAGTACGACATCAATGTTTGTCAGCAACAGCGGTTGTAGTCCGTACTGAAAATATGTCCAATCTTCGAGCCGATTACCTAAAATGTTCAGTTGTTGGTTGAACTTGACAGAGCAGCATAGCCAACACCCTGGAGGGGGCGTGGCGTGAAGTGGCTCATGTGCATTTAAAGGGCCAGCACTCAAAACCCCCTTTCTGGTGTCGTTACTCAGAAATAGGGTTGAAGATGGACCCGTGGAGTTGAATTAATCAAGAATTCAGACCCAAGCAGAGCATTTACAGTTTATGGAGACCACAGGGAAATGTTTGAAAATGCATAATTCCATTTAAATAAAGCAAAACATTACTCCCTTAATAAATTAATTTGGATTGGTGCTACTTCATAACTTGGTAGCTTCTCGACTATGTTCAGCAGGTTATTGTCACTTTTTATGTTTAGTACAGTGTAATAAGAGTAGTAGGGGTGTTATACTGAAGAGTGCTGACTTGTACCCATGGAGACTGTTTGCAGAAGAAAAGTCTCAGGGGGTTAAAGGCGACTGGTGTCAGGTAATAATACTCTGTGGACTCATCACTATAAGCAACCATTTCACACACATTTGCAGTTAGTACAGGTTTAAAGATCCAGTATGTGATATTTTTGTTAAGGTTACATGGTGTTGTGTTGCAGTCTGTGGTATATCCGTAGTCAGTCGTTTGTTGACACTAGCTAAATCCATTTCAAAGCTAGCAGTAGCTGGTGTAGACAAGAGAAACACCAACTCAAACAGGATTTATATGGGGATGGGATGAACTTTATTTTCAGGGATATGCAATTTTTTTTTCTTATGTACTACACTTTGTTCTCTGTCCTATTTCAGACCCTCATTTAATGTCAGATCTTCTTTTGAACCGGAGTGGAGCTATTAGCATCAGCCAGTTCAAATATTTGCTGTTCCAAGTATTGCATATAGCATTTGCAATAAGCATAGCTCATAGTACGTAAGCACAGCGACCGACCGACAGTTCACAGGGGGCACTCACAGGACTTGAGGCTTCAATAAATCAAATAAACTCCTACTTATTTTTCCACAGAGAGAGGGACAAAGGAGCAAATATATATTGCTTATTATGGTTAATGAAGCTTTCAGGATATGAAAACAATAATACAGCCCTATTGCTGTTTTATTTCTTGAGTACTAGAGGTTATTCAAACAAACCCCCTTCAACCCAACATGTCGGCTTGTTTCTGTTTACCAGCATTAATGCTCTGTTATTTAGTGCCGCAGGCCCACGGGGAGCGGGGTTCGTCTGCACAGTGAATATTCATTTGGGACCGACACCTGAGACTCACAAGCTTCTTACTGAGCACATCCTCATTCTTCATTAGAGAGGTGACGGATGCATAGTATTGACTGCATTGTTTCAGTAAAAGAAACCTAACGCCAGCAAGACATTCATTACCTATGTCCCTGTTTACTCCATCCGGTTGTTTACATAGCTTTGCACAAAGGTGACTGATAATTAAGACACACTTTCTGCTGTTTGTGCAAGACTTTTATAAAAAGTACCTGGCATTTATTGTGGTTAAATATATATTTACATACAGCATAGAGGTCCTGCGAACAAGATTAACATTGTAAAGTAACAACGTATAATGACAGTGTGTAACAACATTTTGATTTAACAGTGTAATTTCCCTTCATGTTAGTATTGGGAGGTATTGAATTGCACTCCTATGCTTTTGAGCGTCCTCACTCTCTCCATTGTGTGGCGTATAATGAAGGTATTGAGTGCTTTATGAAATCCATTTCCCTCTAGATCAATCTGGTCTAATGTCATCTGTCTCATTCACATCTAACTGCCGAGGACTGTATTAATAATTGCGTCGGCCGTATTGATTTCTATTGACCGTTGGAGCTGCCTGCGTGAAACACTGTAGTATTCAAGCGGCCTGACCCTAAATCAAGCGACATCTCATTAGAACAGACAGTGGCTCTTAAACAGATCTTTTCTGGCTATAAAAATGGAAATAGGAAACGGCCACTAACATAAAAGGGAATTGTTTCTTCATTCTTTGCTGATATGTCACTGACTGAATAATTCAATACGTCCTCCGTGAGCTTGACAAAAAGTGTCTTGTTCATGTCTTTTTAATCAATTTACCTGACCACAGTATCTTTTTTGTCATTCTATCATCCGCTATTACTGTCCCCTCTTACTCTAATCACTCCTCGTGTGCTTATTATTAAATAACTGCCTTAACTTTTATTTTATCCATTTTGTCAAAAATTAAAAACTGTCAATATCATTTCAATCACGCATTTATACTGTTTACACTCATTTTACTTTGTCTTAAACATGTTGGGTTAGGCTGAGACAGATTCTGTTACAACAGAATGTGTGGGTTATATTTTTTTCCAATATCATGGATGATTTCAGATTTTAATTGATTAATTTCTGACTACATGAAAACATGATTCAAAAATACACTTTACTAAACTATAAGTCATATCTAACAGAAGAAACACATTCACAACTAATATATTACAAGATGCAAACAGGTTTTATCTTCTGTTTCTGTTTTAGCTTGGAAAGTCTCAATGGGAATATTCTTACATCTTTGTGATTTAGGCATTTTTCACAATTTTCAGACAGCAAAACCTCATTTAAAGAAATGCATTTGATGTATTGCCCACCTGTATTGAGGATTTACTGGAACAATATATAGTCATGGAAAAAAAACGAAATCCAGGCACTCACTTGGTTAGAAAATTTTGAAAATTTAAAAAGCCTTTATTTTATGAGGGCCTGTAGATCAATTCAATAAGGGCTGGAGTAAAAAACAGGGTGAAGGCACATGCTGACATGCGTTGGTGTGTTTTTTACTCATGAAATAAAGGCTTTTTAAATTTTCTAACCAAGTAAGTGCCTGGATTTTTGTCTTTTTCCAGTTGTTCATGCCCTCTCCATGAGCACCTTTGGTTTGCTGAATACCAGTAGCTCCCTGTTAAATAGTTTTTTTGTCCTTTTCAATATATCGTCATGGTTACTTTATCACGTGGGCACTCTCCTCTCTTGTTATTTGTTCTTTTTACATTTAGAAATACTTGTATTATTTTTCCTATTCGAAAATATATTGTATTGATATGCTGTGCTTCATATTGATTGAAAAATGCATGTTTATTCTAATCACTAACACCATGTTTCTTCTCTTTTTGCCTCCCTATGGCTTCTTGGATAAACCTTACTGGCGCTAGGTAAGTGCACTTACAAATTTACAACATTGTATCCCATTGCTGATGTGCAATAAACCAAAAGAAACAATGGAGGCATTTTGTCCATTGATGAAATATCACAATAGAAAAAGGGCAGGACCTGTGGTTGGGAACACAGCGTCCTTTCTCAGTCTAATGAGTTGTTGGTAATCGGTTACCATCATCAGTCTGCAGCTGTAGCTTTCTTTTCTGCTACACTGCAAAAAAACAAACAAAAAAAAAAAAAAAACTCAAAACAGTATGTAAAATGTCTCCTTCAGTGACATAATATTCTGGTTTTTTTTTATTTCAGAGACACATTTACTGGTTTAGATAACTACTTAGAATTTCTTTCGTGTGAAGTGGTAATAAGCCAGGCCTAATGTGACAGCAATGATAATGATGATGATAGCTGCAAAAATAATTGGAACAATAACTCTGGTATCACACTTGATACTTCTGAACCCATTTAAGTGTTTAAAATAAATTGTTTTTCTCCAGCCCTTTATTACACATTAGGAAAACTTATGAAACACAAAAAAAAGGATTGCAAAGATGTATATATTTCACACTTTTATGGTTTGTCAAATAAATCGACCAGCCTTTTTTACCGTGCAATGCAAGCCAATATAAAGGATAATGTTTGGCTGGATGTGGTGCTAAATGAGTGCTTTATGATTCAGTGCTGCTCCGCTCGTAGCTGAGCTCGATCCGATAATGAGTTAGTAATGAAATTTGGGTTGGTGGGCTGCTGGGTAATGTGGCTAAGCAATGCGCCGGGGGTCCACAGCGTATGCTCACTTGCTTGTTGGGCCCTGGGCTCTGATGAAACCCCCACAGGTTGTAATATTAGAGCACAGGCCAGCAGGACTTGGGCTAACACAGCCTTATTGCTTTCTGATAAAGGAATATTGTTAAAGGACAGACATTTACCATCTTACACAGTTTCCACATAAGGAATGATAAATGATTAATGGGGTAAATAACCTATCTAATACCCCTGTAATAATTCTTCCTAATTCAACAATATGGCCCTTTGGTCTCCCAGCTCCAGTTTCTATCACCTTCCTTTTACGTTCCAATCTTTCCATGAGATGATTCTGCTGAAAGCAGCGAAATGGGTCTGGTAGTTTTCAACTTTAATAGTCATTAGATTTGTAACAGAGTGACAACCTCATGAATCCGGAAAGCTCTTTTATTGTGTTAGTATGCTCTAGCTTGTAAATTCCTTTGTGACTCTTTGTAAATTTAAGACATCAATTACACTGTGCGGCGAGGATCTGTTATAAATCTGTATGGTAAAAGTGGTCCTTGCTTGTTTTTGTTTCAACTATCCTTATCCAACCATGCATCTGAAAGAAAACCACACCCTATTGCTTCTATGTAAATGCTTTGTTCAACTCACTATTTTCATGATTGAACAACTAGAAAATTGAAATGTTTACCGCCAAACACTTTATCAGCAGCACAGTTTATTCCGTTATTGTGCATGTTTTCCCCCTTCATACGCATGGAATTAAAGCACTACTTGGTTTTAGTTTCAGTTTAATGTTCTTGTTTTCAGAAAAAGATGCCACTGTCAAAGTCAGGGCAATATAACTACTGTTGCCACCACAATCCTTCACTTAGACTTTTAGCACACTGTGCTGTCCAGGTAAAGTCCACCTAATCCATTGTGTGCTCACCTGCCTTCTGAGCTCACTGCAGTGACGGTGACACTGGACATGTATACAGAAAGAGGCTACATAAAGGCTACTTCCACTTAAGGGGAAGAGGAACCCCTGTAATGACTAGTTGAGAGAGCTGGATGAGAGAGGCACAGCAGAGAATAAGAGGCTGGGGAGTGGAATTCAGCTGACCCAGGGATCATGCTCTGGCTCAGCCCCTTGGGGTCCAGAAACAACCAATTGCAACTACCCTCCTGCCCACATCCTACACAGACACACAAACAGCATGGTCTGACCAGAACTGTACACAAACCCGGCTACAGCTTCACCCCTACGGATGTGATATAAAGAAAGAATAAGATCCTAACTCTCCTTAGCATGCCCTAGGTAATAATAGTATTAAAAGCTACCCTTTATGCTTGTCACGATGTTAGAGGCTGCCTTATTTTCACTTTACTGTAGTCTTTTAGCGGGTAAATTTCCCTGCCTTTGTTCATATACTACACTGTCAAAGCACAAGCAACTCTAGCCCCCAACAGTGTTCTGAGAACCTCATTTAAATGGAAATTGTACAATTATTACCCCTGTGAAAGTCTACCACTGTGATGAGAGAATTGAGACTTTTTTATGTCAAACATGCATTTTTGGTAATGCAATTACTGCTGAGTTTCTTCTGTTTTTCTGTTGGGATAGAAGACTGCTTAAGGTGTGTTTTTCTTCTAAATGCACTGTAGCAACCATAATGGCAGCTATCAAGCTTTCAGGCTTTTTTTTTTCTATGAGGCCCGCACACTGGGAGCCCATGAGACAGAGTTGCAGTAGTAATCTTCTTTCCTGCATGACTCCCACCTTTAACTGGGCTAGGCAAGGCCTGCTGGCACAATAGCCTCACCACTTATCATAACCACCTGTCATTTACCCACAAACACAATCCTATTCTCTGACTAGGTAATTACTGTGTTTGCTTCCACATTGTTGTGTCTCCACCATGCTGATAGTCATGTCCAAAGATGACAGCTACTGCTGGTTCTCCAAAGGCAATACGGCTATGTGCCATATGTGCCTCTCCAATATTGTTTATCTTTTTGCTGAACCCAAAGCACCCTGAAGAGAAAAACATGTATCACATCTTGTTTTTATGCTTATATACACCCAGCACATCCCTTTATTGTGCTATTTTTTTCTGTAAATCGGGTCATTGAAGAAGAGTGGATTGAATGACTCTTCTTTCATTTGAAACACAGGAAGACTCCTTGTTCCTCAGGTATACTATACAGTTAAACATATTACAATGAGCTTCACAATCTGCCTTTTCCTCTGCATGGCTACAGCTGCAAGATGTTTACTTTCCATAAATACAAGGCCTCTCAACTGGTGAGGATTAGCACTGTGGGGAAGGGAGGTTCTTCAGAGGGGATGGGAGTGGAATGTGGTTTTTGGGGGTAAAAAGCAGCTGTTTGAAGACCGTAAAAACCTCCATGATGTAGGTCCTGTGTACTTGATAATGATGACCCTGGATCCCATTACTCAAGAATCAGGGAGTCAACATCCATGCCCTACAATTTAGAAGCAGGAATCCATGCTGTAATGAGAGGCCCCTGGTCTGCACTGCATTGGATGGGCGCGTGATTGAGGAAATCACCATGGCTCCTGGTCACACAGCAAACACATTGACCTCAGCCCTGTGAATCTGAAAGCTTGCATGCTTGTAGAAACAGTTGTCTATGATCAATAAACCTCTGTACAGCAAAATCAGAATCTTTACATTTAGGCATTTTCGTAGTTCATTCTCTTTCAAGTACAAAACACAAATGATTCAATCAGTTGACTATTACCTGCCTACTGTGTGAAGCTGTTTTCTTGGATTTGTTCAAGAAATATATCTATTTTAACAAATAATTTAACGGTATAGACATTTCTTAATGTAAATGTTATCTTTGTAGGGTGGATGTTTTGGTCCTTCCTCAAGGAAATCTGATATTATTTGACAAAACCTCTACATACAACAATATGTAGATTATTGCCACATTTTTGACTAACTTTTTGAAAGGCTTAACCTGTGTGGATGAGGGGTAGGGAAGTCCTTCCTCAAGAAAATGTTTATATTTTTCAATAGAAACATGTAGTGCCTCATTATTTTGTGCCCAGCAGATACAAATTAAACAACAAAACAGGACCAGTTAAAGTTCAATGGGGATCAAATACAACTAAGTTATTTAAGATCTTCACATTGATTGTAGATGAATTTAGCTTAGGTGCTGCAAAGAATGGCTCGTGTGCTGCACCTAAGTCTTACGGTGGTGAAAACCATTACGGTGGCAGCTTTTTACCAGACAGTTGTGGTGGTCAGTGACCACTGTTTAACTGCTGAAGCTAATCAATAGGTGCGCTGCACTTTATGCTCAACTGCCCCTTCTAATTGGAGATTGAAGCCCTCTCCTCCTGAACCGCTTGTATTTTTCATACTGTTCCATCAAGATGTAGTGAGTTAAAATGAGACGCTAAACACAATTCACATACCAGCATGCTAGCAGTAGTAGTGCATATTTCAGTGTAGTAGAAGCTAATGAGCTGATCGCAGCTGCATAGTGAGACAGTTCATCACAACAGAGTAGAGCATTGATCCTGCTGATCCAATCCAGCAACAAACATGGTTGTATCATTAAGATAAACAGCAGTGTTACTTATTCTACCTTATGTCCAGCATTGGACCGAGGTCAGAGTGTAAGCTGCAGTGACTCACCACTCACTCAGTTTAGTGTTATGAAACAAGATGGCATGACTCTACGTTAGGCTATAGACATCTGTTCATCACAGTAACATCTTTGGCATAGCATCAGGACTGCTATTTGTTTATACTCTAATGCTAATTTGAGCTGATGTGTTAAAGTATAAATATTACAACTAGCATCTGAATATTGTACCATCATTAAAGTAGTAATGTACACTAGTTCAAGATGTAAATAAACTCTGCAGGTTGATGCAGTTGTTCATTAAAGCATATTATCTATTCTTATGTCTGAAGTTATTAGATATTTAGTCTTTCTGTTCTGTTCATTTGCATTTTGGACAAAGCTGATCATTGTGAGAAACATTACTTTCAAAGTAACCGTTCCAGAACTGAGTCACAGTGTATGGTGTTTTTAGAAGGACAGCCTGTATTGCTCATCTCAAGGGGGACTGATAAAATAATTTCAGGGAAGGACAATTGGTCTCTGCTGAATTTTTAAACTCATTTACTGTCCTTTGCCAATTTTTGCCAGATGGGAAAGTAGCAATTCTGTTTAGGTCCCCAAAGACCAAACAAATGAAATGCCGTGGGGTCACTGATGGGCTCATGTGACTGAATTAACAGCATCCTTTTCATAATTGCTCTAGAATATGTGCAGGAGGTTTCAGCACAATATACTTATCCCTCCACACCCTGCCAACTAACACACACAGATTTAGCCAGACCATGACCCCCCACAGCTGTAATTCACATCAGGATTAGATTTCTCCTCATGCTCCTTCCATATTTTTCAGTTATAGATATATGAAGCTCGATCTAGGTGCAGGCAGCGTCCTCAGTCAGTTGATAATACAGTTTATTAAAACTCACCATGGTGGGTTTGGTGGAATGGAGGTCATATAGGAGAGTCTAACCTGCGTCATCTATAATTCATTGTCAGAATATGCTCTTCTTAGCAGGATTAAAGTTTAATAACTTGACAGGCTCTGTAAATACCCCTTTGTGCAGAGCTAGTGTCTTGCCTTGTATAGAGACCGGTGCTGGAGCTAGATCTTGTGCTGGGTAGGGGGTTGGGGGAGCTGGGGAGTATCTACTGAAAGAGAGGAGTAGCAGTAAGCTCAGGTTAAGCCTTGGGAGACCACCGTCAGCAGGCCAGTCCACTGCATAAGGACAAGACCTAGCTGAAATGTGTTTCCCTGCAGATAAGGTCCAGTCCAGAATGGGGGCATGGATGAGATGTGGCCCCTATCTGTTATGGTTCTTATTGTGTGGGTGAGTGATTAGGTTAGGGGAAATGTAATACCTCTGTGAAGGAGTTTTGCTATGTATGTGGCTCCTGTAGTTACTTGGTAGGAGGTTAGACAGGGTTGAGGACATACTGTATATTTGTCTGCAATGGTTGAGTCACATCACCTTAACAGATATTTACAACATTATATGTAGCATGAAACACATTCTGCCAGCAAAGGTGGCAACACACACATACTTTACTCAAATACCGATACCTTCAAATGTATTACCCAAGTATACATGGAAAAATAGCCCCATGGAGGACATTTCTGCTGGCTGTTTTCAGACAAAGCAAACTGACCCGCATATCATATTAATATAAAAGAAAGAAAACCACTTAAACTTGAAATAAAAATGTAAAAAAAAAAAACAAAAAACAAACGTCCTGAAGATAATGAACATTAACTTTGCTCTAAAGCTTAAAACAACATCATTCTCCCTTTATTGTCCATTTTAGAATTGAATAGATTAGATCTTTATTGTCATTGTTACAGGAACAACAAAAAATCCGTTTAGCAGCTCTGTCTCTGTTTAGCGCAAACACTTAAAGTGCAAAAACAAATGTATAAAAATATCACCCAAAAAATACAGAGAAATATTGGCAATATACGAAAACTACAAGAGAAAAAATATTAAATATACAAATACTACAAAAAATACAAAAAATAACTCTATACTATAAGAAATATGTACAACAGGTAATAAAGAGGATTTTTTTTTTTGGTTTAGTTTATTTTGAATATGCAACAAAACTAAAGTAATCTAATTTAGTCCTTAAAAATAAAACAGATAGAAAGAAATCATGGGGAAAAAAAATATACATGTACATGAAAACAAAGTATAACTTCATTTTCACATTCAAAAAGGAGTGGGAGGAAGTATAATTTATTTAATCCCACCCTCTCTCCACACAACAGTCTAAATTAAATTAATCCAGTCTTGTAATGTACCCATATTTAGACCAAGGGATGTTTTTTTTCCTATATCCTGTTGTTCCATCCATTTGGTCTTCATGTTGTGAAGGTGCACAGTGTTGTAAAACAACAATTCCCTCAAATGCTGTAAAACTAAAGTAGCAACTCTGTGTCAAAAGCATGAGGAACGGAAGGTGCTGACATTTGTGTGAAAACGTAGGGGTTAATAGTAAAAATAAAGTAAGCTGTAGATACCTACAAAGTCTACAGTACTAAACTAGTTGTGTTTCCCACCTTCGGTAAGACACATGTGAGTGCGCCCCTGAGAATAAGTGTATGCTTTTATGTGCTGCCGTATCTATTCTGGGTTTTAACAGTCTCACGTGGCTTTAAAGCAAGATGCCTGACTGTCTTTGGCCGGCCCTGTCATCATTATTAGGTCTGTCTTATTTATTGCTGCATTTAGCCAGTGGACAAGGTGGGGTCACGTAAAGGAAACAACCTCAATTTGGCCATCACTCAGTGCTTGTTAAAAATTACAACTGTGCTCCCCTACTGAACTACAGTACAGCACCGCTCTGTCATAAGCAGCCCAGTTATCATTAAGTGATGTGTGGTGTTGCTGGACAGAATGAGACATCACAGTGGCCCTTTCAGTGTGTTGACCTTTATCCTGGAACGTCATCCGGTTAAGAAGCGTGCGTGTTTCTGATCAGACTCATGGAAAATTGCCAGCGTCTCAGCGTTTACAGGCAGTGTCTTGGCATTCATAGAAATCACTTGAAGTACTGTGTCTTCTAGCTTATGCTCAGATTCAGCTTTCGTTGGATCTGTTTGGCACCAGACCAACCAATTAACCTCTCTAAATGGCAGTCTGGATTGTTTGAAATCCTTTTTGTCACATTGAGACCCCCTGTGGTTTTTATCATGGAACAACGGGCAAGGGGTGATGCACAGTGTGAGTGAGGGCCTCTGCTTGTGTGTACAAAGGGAGTTTATGGTGGAGTCTTGCAGCTACGGTCTTGTAATTTCATTTTCTCTTTAATATAGCTCCAACTCCCGTTAAAGCTATAGATATGTAAATGTATTTCTGCCATTTTCCCCCTCAGTAGACCCTCTCTTTCAGGTTTATGGACCACATTATGGTCTAATTGCTTTGATTTGGATCCTGCTTGTAAAACCATACCTGGCTTGGTGGTGCTCTTCAATCCATGTCCTCACTTCAAAGAAAGAAAAAAAAAAACCACATTCGTCCTTCTCAACCCCTCCCCCGTCGCTGTTGTGCCTGGCAGAGCAACAAGAAGTGCATCCCCTCAGACCCATCTTCACCGATGTAGGCACTAGATTGCAATTATTCATGATGGAAGGGTCAGAAAAGGTTTTCTTTCTTCACAAAACTCAATCCTTTCCCTTTCTATTGTTGTGTCTTTCATGCAAGTAATGTGAATTTATATGTTTTCATGTGTGTGT
Source organism: Apogon hyalosoma (assembly GCA_037367295.1). NCBI lineage: Eukaryota > Metazoa > Chordata > Actinopteri > Kurtiformes > Apogonidae > Apogon > Apogon hyalosoma. The sequence continues at coordinate 29,717,069 of JAPQRP010000006.1, read as the reverse complement.
GCACGTGTCGTGTGCTCTTGTGATTGTACCACATAAAACAACTTGTATTCTGGGTCCCTTGGGAGCTGATCCCTTGACACAGAATAGATTAAACACCGGAGGAGATAACATTGTGTATTGCACCGGGCAACTGGGCAGTAGTGGTGCAGCCAGGTAATGCTAGTGAAATGCATTCCCACCACACCTCCAGTGCTGCTCTGAATTTATGGCCCACTGCTTCATTGCAGCTCTGAATGAGTGTTTAACTGTTGCCTTGTAATTTGCCGCAGTCATTGTGGGTAAGGTTAGTGTTGCGTAAAGTGTGCAGAAATCTCACATCTTTTCCTTGAACACTGCAGCAGTGTTCATGGAAAAGAGGCGACAAGTGTGTAGTCTTGTTTGTTTGGCCATTATCACATGTAAGAAGTACAGTAACAGTAAGAAATGTACACTGCTGTGTGTTGCTTGACCTGCAGAAACTCACATGGAACTACATTTCTTTCTCACATTTTTAACCAGTAAAGCAATGTTGTTGACTGTATGAATATTTGGTAAACCCTTTTTAAAACAGACTATTCTCTGTAAATATAGTATTGGCTATGACCGTAGATATCATGTGATGATTAAAAAAAAAAAAAACCCAAACAAAAAAATCATAATCATTTTTCTTCTTTACAGCAGTGGCTTCCAAACTATTTCAGCTCAAGACTGAACAGAGAATGTAGAGTCTCCTTGTGAATGACAGTATTCACAACATGAATAAACTAAGCAGAGAAATGAGCAAAAATGAACAAAATAATAAATAAAATGAACATAAATTAACAAAAAACAAGTGGTGCTAGGCGCAACAAACCCCACCCTTCGCACATATTGTAGCTTATTATGGCATTGATCCAGCTGATGTCATCATGTTTATGCGTGTGCTGATGTCAGTATATCAATTGCTTCTATATATGTGCCAAGTTTGAGGTAAATTGAAACACAATTGATGTTTTTATAGATGTGAAATTTTGCCCATTATAAATAAATGGGGAAAAGAAAGATTTAAAAGATTCATAAAAATTTTTTAACTTTGACCTACTTTTCCCAAAATGTAGTGAGATCTATTCTGGGTCACTGGCAATTTATAAACCAAATTTGGTTTGAATTCCACCAATAGTTTTGCTGCTAGAGTGTTAACAATCAAACAAACCAAACCAAAAACAATACCCCTTTCCTCCCCTCCAGGGGGCGGGGCAATAAAGGCAATGAATTAAAAGTGAACAACCCAATACACAAGTGGGTGTCTCAATCAAAAAAAAAAAAAAAAAAAAAAAAGATTCCACTATCCATTTTTGGTCCTGACCCTAAGTTTGGGAAAGGCGTCTTTATGGCTTTAGTCAGCTGGACAGAGCTGTGCATGATGTGAGTGTCTCATAGATGTGATCAGATACATACTGTTGACGATGTTGCAGATCAGTCCCTACAGTAGATTAAAACACAGTTAGTCTTTCATCACCTCATACTCATGTCACTATAGAGACATTCTATAAAGAGAGCCACTTTTGTATTTACAAATATAGGTCAACATAGTTTTCCATTTACCTTTTTATATTTCACACATCTTAGACTAAAAAATAATAATCACATAGCTGGGATAGACTCCAGCACCGCTGTACCCTCAGGAAGTGGAATGAATGAATATAATCACATATCAGTTTGATATTTAAGTAATCGTCTATTTGCTGGAAGAAAGAGGTCTTCCTTATTAGTCATTTCCTATTGACTGTTTATTCACTGAATTTATGATGAATTATTTTGTTTTACATCAGGAGGTGAGATTTGTTCGTAATACACAGTCCTGTGATTCATTTAATGTTATGAAATCAGTTGATGAAAACCAAATACAGGGTGTCCAAAAAAAAATGTATACACACTTTAAATAATTGTAAAGTAGGTGTTTATTAAACGTCATTTAATTTTCAAAATGTAATAGAATTTACAAACATCATTTTATTGTTTTGTCACTGCCTGTTCTCAAACTGACATCCGTTCTGGTCCAGACACTGCTGACAACGTGAAGCTACGGAATCACACTCATCACGAAACAATTCCCTTGGTATTTGCGTGCATTCACGTTCAATGGCTGCTCTCAATTCAGTGACTGTTGCAGGTCTCGTAGTGTAGACTTTATCTTTTAGGTATCCCCATTAAAAAAAAGTCTAGTGGTGTGAGATCCGGTGAACGTGGAGGGTATTCAATCAAACCCCTCCGTCCAATCCACCTGTTTGGCAAGATCTCATCAAAGAAGGATCTAGCATGGTGATGGTAGTGTGGGGGTGCCCCATCTTGCTGAAAATAAAATTCTTCGTCTTCAAAGTCCTCTCAAATACTTGGCATGACAGACTGTTGCAGCAAGCTCAAGTAAACGGGACCAGTCCCAGTAGTTTCAAAAAAGAACGGTCCAGTGAATCCTCTTGATGATAAGCTGCACCACACTGTAATTCCTGGTGAATTAACATGGTGGTCGACCATAACATGCAGATTCTCAGGTCCCCGATAGGTGCAATTATGGTGGTTAATTGAACCATCTAAGTTCAAGTTATCAGCTGCTAAAGTGTGTATACAGTTTTTTTTAACACCTTATATATTAAATTTACCAGTTTTATATTGTCTGACTTTACAAGCAGTGTACAACTGTATGAAAAAGCCCCAGTGGAATGCATTCTCTCATTATTGATTTGATCTGATTTACTGATTAGTTGTGGGACACTTTTGAATCTGAACTAATATACATCCACAGCTGATTCTAAGTCCTTTCTTTGTTGTGGAGGTGAATGAAGTCGAATTGTTATGTCACAAAGTACACCAGGCCATTTGTCATCACTAAGGATAATTGCAGCATAACAATGACTTTTTTTCTCCTCATTGTTTGTACATTTTTTTCCAATATGTCTGGTTTTTTTTCATGTGTGCAGTTTTTAGCCTAGTTATGTTTTTATACACATGTAATGAATGAATAATCTTTCTGTCTTTTCTACACTGTTCTTTTACATTACTATAAAATTCCAGTAGAGGGCATATTTTACTTGCTGCTTTTCATTTTGCAAATCACTTCTATTAAATGAACCCAGTTGTCTTTCACTGTCTCTCTTATGCTGTGAAAGAATATTAAATCAGAACTGGATATTGAAATTCAGATATCATGTAAAAGCATTGTTAAACTTTAAAACTTCCAAAAACAGTTTAACAATTTATTTTCCCGCAGTGGACATCTGATTGATACTTCAGGTGTTTGCATTTTTACTGTTTCACAGTGTGAATAAATGAGTCGTTTCTGTACATGTTTTAAGTGACTATAGTAAAAGTTCACCCCCACAGCTTGACGTAGATCATGTTCTCAAACTCACATTTTCCTTAGAAGTCATTTTAATGGTCGCATTGTAAATCATTTGTGTTGCACCTGCATTGGAGTTAAATATAAGCAGTTTAGCACCAGCATGGATCACCACTCCATTACACAGGCACCCAATTTATGGCCACTGTCATGGCACCCCAGGGAGAAAAGCTCAACAGTGTTACCACATTGATGGAACACATACCCTGTTGCAATCCTGGTCACAAGGGTCTAAAAGTTCAATGCAGGAATCTGAGATTTTTGAGGACTGAACTGAAGATTTCTCTGAATATGTGTGCGTGAGTCCTCTTGAAAATGCTGCACGTCTGGCTTCTTTTAGTATCACAGCTTTGCTTTTCATAGAAATGTCACTTAGAGATAATGGTACTCAGAGTTCATGGCACCCATTAGATGAGATTCACTGGCCTTTTAAAGGGATCTTTGTGTGGGCTGCAGCTCTCCTTAGAATTGCTGCAGCTTGCCACAAGGACAGATTATTAAATATTTTTTCCTGTACAATATGTGTGGATAACTTGAATGTATGAAGTGATTTATCACTCAGTTACTCCATTTATAGCAAAGCAAGAAGATAAAAACACTGCCCTGTGTTATTCTCAACTCTATCCTCTCCTTAGCTCTGACTCTCTGCTTTTATAAACGGATGTATTCCAATAATTTGTCAAAACTAAAGAGATATCAGTGTGTTTTGTAAATAGTATGCCATTCATTATTTTCTGGATGTCACAGATAAAACAAACAACAAATGAAAGAAACTGCATCATTTCTTTACAAGCTCTACATATTTCACTATTTCTCTAATAGGTTTTTGGCGGTTTCCAAAGCTGTAATTCAGAAAGATCAAAAAATGTTCAAAAACAAAGATTAAACTGAAAAGGAAAAAAGGAAAAAACAAATTACTATCAGAGACTATTATTACTATGGAGCCTATTATTCTGAATGTAATAAATGCAGCACAGTTACTGAATGCATTCAGAGCAAGTGAGGATGCAACTATTTAGTGATCAAGTGAGGACTAACAAAGAAATATGCTTGACAGCCTGTATTGACATACAGTATTTGATCAGCCTGTGTAGTGCACCACATGAAAGAACTGAGGATGAATAGATTTTACTGCAAATATGGATACTAGGTGAAAATGTGAATAGAAGACATGCAGATATCAGCATGAAAATAGGACAAAATTGGTTTGTAAAATGAAGTTGTGAACTGTCCGCTTCAAAAAACAAACAAACAAACAAAAAAAACATGTTATTGAGAGGTCAGAGACAGAGCATGACACCTGGTGTTACACATATTTATCTCATGTTCTGAGTATTTGTGAAAGTACAAACAGTGCTGCTGCACGTTAAAGTAAGACATTTGGGGTATAGAGGTGTGAGATGTATTTAGAACACAGGTGTCAAACATGCGGCCCGTGGGCCAAAACGGGTCCGCCAAAGGGTCCAATCTGGCCCGTGGGATAAACTTGTGAAATGCAAAAATTACGCTTAAGATATTAACGACCAGGGCATCTGTGGCTCTGGAGGTAGAGCGGGTCATCCTATAACTGAAGGGTTGGTGGTTCAAATCTCACTCTGTCCTAGTCGTGTGCTGTTGTGTCCTTGAGCAAGACACTTTACCGTCCTTGCCTCCAGTGCTGCCACTCTCACTGGCATGTGAACGAATAATGGATCCACTGTATGTGCTTTGAGTATATAAATCTAATCCATTATTATAGCATTGAATGGTGTCAAAATCATTTCAATTCAGGTTCCACATACAGACCAGACAGACCAGTAAAATACGATTATAATAACCTATAAATAATAAAAATCAAAGATTTTCCTCTTTGTTTTAGTGTAAAAAAAGTAAAATTACATGAAAATATTTATAGGTACAAACTATCCTTTCACAAAAAATGTGAATAATCTGAACAAATATGAACAACCTGAAATGTCTTAAGACAAGTAAGTGTAATTTTACTAATAGTCTACCTGTTACTAAGTGTTTTGTGTATTTGTATTTGTAATTGTAAAGTAAGTTGTAATGCACATGTGTAAATGATAAACTGAGGCATTATATTGCTGAAATTGCACTTATTTTGTTTAAGACATTTCAGGTTATTCATGTTATTCAAATTTTTAAGGAAACTTTGTATATATAAACACTTTCATAATATTCAGTGGCTTGCAAAAGTATTCATACCCCTTGCGCTTTTCCACATTTTATCATGCTACGACCACAAACATAAATATATTTTATTGGAATTTTATGTGAAAGACCAGCACAAAGTGACATACATTTGTGAAGTGGAAAGTAAATGATACATGATTTTAATATTGTTTTACAAATAAAAAACTGAAAAGTGCACTGTGCAAAAGTATTCAGCCCCCTTTTCTCTGAGTGCAACCAATTGCCTTCAGAAGTTGCCTGA
>JAPQRP010000006.1:29694856-29711180 GCA_037367295.1 Apogon hyalosoma | reverse complement strand
AAATTAAATCATGTATCATTTTCTTTCTACTTCACAATTGTATGCCACTTTGTGCTGGTCTTTCACATAAAATTCCAGTGAAATATATTTGTGTTTGTGGTTGTAACGTGACAAAATGTGGAAAAGTTCAAGGGGTATGAATACTTTAGCAAGCCACTGTAATTTACGTTTTTTCACTGTTTTTATTTTATTGGTCTGGCCTACTTGAGATGGTATTGGGCTGAATACGGTCCTTAAAATAAAGTGAGTTTGACACCCCTGGTCTAGAATGACTCCTGAATATAGCAAAAGTGCAGGCAAAGTTTAGTTTGTTTGGATTAATGTCCAAAACTTCTTAAACTAAAAACCTTCATATGGATTAATGATTTTAAGATTATCATAAAAAAATGCAGTGAAGGAGGTACGACATTGTTTTTCTTGAGAGTCCATTGTGTATGAATACCTGTTATTCTGTTTTATTGTTTATTTGTATATCTTGTTGGTTTTGTGTGGTGCTACCTTGGCCAGGTCTCTTGCAAAAGAGTTCTGAATGCGACTTCCTGGGTAAATAAAAGTAAAGAAGAGGAAGAAGTTTGAATTAGGTCACTGCATAAAAGTGTGCAGGCAAATATCTTTGTCCTACTTTAGTTTAAACAATGCTATCCCACTTTTCGCCAGCCTGTTCATACAATTACACACATGTATAATGAATACAGAATGATTACACTTAGTTTGTGCAAAATTTGAAAAATGATATTTGCAGGAGGAGGCTGGTTATATGAAAATATACGAGTGTTCTTTCAAAAGGCAAATGAGAATTCATCCAAGCCAGAAAATTTCTTTTATGTCCTCTATGCTCATTTCCAATGAAAAAAATAGCTCAAATGTACTGCAGCTCCCACTGCAGCCCCGAAATGAATCCTTTCAAGTCATTTCCTATATCCACTGATTTTCGTCTCGTTTAATCTTTTATGCATAACACTGTTTACAAGAACTTGGCTGATTTTCAGGAAGCTATCAGCAACATGTGTCACCATCAGGGGTTGTTTTAATTTCAAGACTGGCATATCCAGGGTGAACAGCCTTCCTTTCCATGCCAGGTCCACACAGCATCGATTACTCTTGCCCCCCCCCCATAGTCCATGAACATCCTCTGGGGAAAAAAAAAACATGTATCACATCTTACTATTACACTGCTCACATTACAGTGACAATAATGCCACATTTAGCTCTTGATTATATCCTAAGGACAGATCAGACGTTGACCACCTTCCTGCTGCAAACTAATAAGCTCCAAAAAATTACTTATTGATTCCAAGAGTGTATGAGGAGGGGGCTGTAGTGGTGGGGTCACTGGGAGGGCCCATGGTGCCTGATTTCCAACCAGCAGTCCTGAATCATGAAAACACAGACACACAGAAACACCCACACGCACAAGTTCACTCATCCATAAACACATGATTTAATTTTTACCCAAAATGGATCAATTATGACCCAAACATGTACTCGTAATAAGCTTCCCTCGGACAAAAACATCATGACAGATTTGATAGTGAGTGGAGCTGGGTTTGGTATGGAATCCCCCTCCGGCACGCCGTCTCTTCCCCTTAAAATACATAAATTGGAAATGGATTTTTTATATATACTGTGCATGACATTTAGCTCCGGAAAGTAATATGATGGGACTGGAATTGAAAAATCATCTCCAGTTGGAATGCTCACTGTATGAATCTATTGGATTTTGAAATAGCTCACTGTGGGAGTTCAGACGTGTATTGAAGAGCTGAGGCATTTAGATATAGTCTCCCAGCAACATTTATTTCTGTTTTATGCTGTTGATGTGACAAAGTGAATGTGTTTCACGCTCTACATTACATGCGATTGCACCTCACAAATACTTCCATTTTTGTTTTGGAATCCGTATTTGTAATGTTACGAGCGCTGTTTGACCAAAGTGTCGGCTTCATGTTTTTTTTCCCCTGCTATTCCCATGGCATGGCAGCCCCCATTCCAGACTGCATTGATCGGATCTTTTAGAGATGAATGGATTAATTACAGGCAGTGAGAGGAGACGAAATACAGTCTGGCGTAGGGGACGAATGGAATTGAGGGCTGGGATCGAGAAAGCCATTAAGGCAAATTGAGGGCATTAATGACTGTAGCACTGCCAGGGGGGCTCCGTGGCCCACCCTCTTCCCTGGCACTGTGGCTATGTAATGGCTTCCTCAGCTGCTCTTTTAGGTTGAGCAGTGGCTTTGTGGCAACACTGCTGACATGACGTTCTATTCCACACCTCTGAGAGTTTATGAGGTCTCAAAGAGGCCACTGTTGGAAACCACAAGAACCACCTGCACCACATCAGCACCGAGTACAGACGTGATGACCCCAAGCCTCCAGAGACATGACACAACCTGGGTGTAGTCATAATTGCTACGTATCTTTCATCAGGGTCGCTGATAATTAACACTATACACATTAGTATAACGGTATTGTGTTTTGTGGTGCTACATCAGTTCCTTCATAAACACTACATCAAAATGATAGTGGTTCATTTTGGCTGTTTTGTGTTGTGTTTTAACACCAAACCACTAGCAATATAGTAGCCCACAATTATCCATTTGACTCTAAAGAAAGTCATACACATATTAATATTGTGAGTAGACTTTCTCAGGTTTTATTGTAGTGTTGTCTTTATTTTGACTCAAATTTGATAATGTATTAAAAAAATATCACCACATGTCTTTACTTACTGTATTGCAATATATCTAAATATTCTGAATTGTAACCTCTGTATCATGACATATCAAAGAGTCAGATTCTTGCCAATCCACAGCTCTACTAATATGCATCAGGAATACTGCTGTACAGATTTTTTTTTTTTTTTTTTTATAATTCCGTAAAATAAGAGAGAAACAGGCAAATAGTTGTACCTAAACACTGCAAACTCCATGGATCATTAAGCACATGCCTTGCAGCAAAATGCTGACACATATGAAACAAGAGTTCAATAAATAATGAATAATAATGAATGAAAAAGAAAATATGGGCTTTGCATTTATCCAATTAAGCAACATCAAATATGAATGACCATCATTTATACTTTGCTGTTAGGCTTTAAACCTCACAACCAAAATATAGACACATCTTTCACCATTTGTGTCATTTGCAATTCACATACCAGTCACCCACGCCAATATTAAAAATGCTTTAACCACCAGTTGCAACTTATTTTCCACAATGCAAAATAAGTTGTGAATTACTCATTCATTATCACCAGGACTTTATCAATGTAACAATCAATAGAAGAAGAAAGTAATTATAATAATCACAGCCTTTGTGCATCTTTTTGTTCCTCTCTTGTAAGTTTTCTTCACCCCTTCGCAGTGTCTTGGCTGTTTAAATCTAATCTAGCTGAACACATTACCCCGCTCACACGGCCCCCAGCTGAATGTAGCAACTCATAAAAGACCAATATTTCAGCCATATTGATTCCTCTGGTAAAATTGGTTTGAGCTATGAATGTGCTGCAGCACTGTACAGTGAAATGTTTTGCAGCCGTGGGGGAAAAGAGCTAGGGTGACCTTGAATGTTATTTCCCTTACTTTCATATCAGTTTTTTTCCCATTCTCCCTATGAGCACCGTTTCATGGGTTTTCTGATACCCTCACGCATGCTGTAACTCAAGCGACCTATGGCCTGCTAATCAAAATCTTGTAACCCAAATTACACTCACCATTCAGGCCTTTTCACTACCAAAAACATTTGGATTTGTTCCGAACTTTGATTGAGGAAAACGACATGAAGCAGTTCTTGTTTGATCTCGGGTTCAGATCATTTAGACAGTAAACGGCTTCTCTGACTCCTTTCATCTCTCCAGCTCTTTCAGCTAGAGTTCACTCAGATGGAAAGTACATTGTGTGCTTGTATGTGATCCTTGACCACAATTTCAATAGTACGTTGCTACATTTTCCTTATAGCACGCTGACTATGCACTATGCTTTGGAGATATGGAATGTAGCATGCAGAGACAGCTATTATGAGCCTTTCAGAATGGGGGAAAAAAGCCCTTATAGTGTCTTAACCTTGCTGAGACACTTGAAAGGTACATGTACACAAACATTTAATTTCACTTCTCAAAACTGTCAAAACACTTCTTCTCCTTAAAACCATCTCTGCCACTTGTTTTAAGTATGTTGTGTGTTAAGTTTGCATTTGTATTTTACCTCTTCACAGGATTATTAATTATTACAGAATTTACATAAAATGGTCTCCTCATTTAGGAGATATTAAGATTGCACCAATCCAACATTAGAATCAGATATTAACATTGTAGCTGCATCGGGGATCAGTAAAAGCAACCAATCCATAAGACCGATCCTTCCCCTTGAAACACGACACTACGTCATGCATGCCGAACATAATTCTAAAAGTAACGTGGGGCGTATGTAGAGGGCGTGGTGGGTTATATAGCTCTGGAGATAAAGCTGTGAGAAAGTGAAAGTGAGCTCCCCTCACCTTACCATTGACTACCAGCTGCCCCCTGAAAACAAATTTGCAACCGGGGGGGGGGAATACCCCCCCCATGCGCTCATGCCTCCCCTGGGAGAGTGCCCCCCATTGTTGAGAACCTCTGCTCTAAATCAACAATATCGGCTCAGTATTGGGTATTGACCGATGCGCAAGATCCCAGCATTAGTATCGGCATCGGAACTGAAAAAGTCAGATTGGTGCATCCCAAGGAGACATACATAAGGGTTCTGGCAGAATTTTCAGAAATAATTATGTTTATTTCTGAGCGTTCATACTGACTTGATCCAACAGCACGTAGTCTGACAAAGCTTTACCAAACTGTTGAAATAATCTCCCATAACAAGATCTACTCTATGTTCCCACTTCGATACCTCTGTGCTAATGCTCTACCCCTCCACTTTCATGGTGGAATAGGGGTAAAACTGATGTGGGTTGTTGTCTGGTTCTTGCACATTGTCAGGTATGCATATGCAAAAGAGAGATTAGTTGTTTTGGTGGAGCGTGTGCGCAAAAGGAAGCATAATTATGAATGATTCTACAGAACCATGACATCACCCACTGGTTTCTGAACAGCCATTCTGACACCAGCTGTAATGATGTGACTGTTGCCATGGTGGCTTTTTGGAACCAGACGTGACCATATTTGGATGAAAGGGGTGGAACCAAGGGGTCAGAGGTGAGCGAATGGTAGGTGAGTGACTTAATACAACAATAAACTTCAAGCACTGCATAAGAATGTAATTTTACAGCCTATTTAGTGGAAGCTATTAGCTACAACTATTGGAGCTGTTTGTCTGGAGAAAAATGCATTTTATTAAGTAAAAAAAAAAAGTAACAGTTAAATTCGGATTTAGCAGGTGAGTGGACTGTCATATACAGCTGTCAGTTAAAGACTGACACATCAGACGTGAAAACTCCTATTGAAGTTTAGTTCTAATTAATGGAGGAGAAGTTTAAAGATGGACCACTAGAAGAGCTATCAGCACTTCCAAATAAAACAGAAGACAGTGGAATGTATTTTTTGAGAGAAACTCAATGTGAGTCTGTGGGACCCTGGCTTTTAGGAGCCACCCCCAGCAGCCATCAGTGGTATTATAACTTTAAGATACTATTGCATTGGCTTCATTTTGGAGTTGAAGTTCAGGCCCCTTGGAGAGAGTGCCATGGTATTAAAATGACAAATTCCTACAAAGTAAACCGCACAGAAAAAGACAGGTCTTCATCAAAACTTTCCATTTTCAGGTCGTAGGTTGCTGTCTAGCATGATGGACTTTAAAGGGGTCATATTTTGCTAAACCCACTTTTATTAGTCTTTGGTACATTTATTTGTGTATTTGGACACTAATAGTTCAAAAAGTTTGAATTTGAGCCCTCCGGGGGCTGCAAAGCTATCTTTATATTCATTTTGGCAAAAATTGAGTGGATGAGTGGATCCTGCTTCATTTTTTATGTCTGTAACTAGTTACGTCACGACATTTTTTGGCTGTTGGGGTATCTTGCCAGGTCATCATTGTAAATAAGAAGCTGTTCTCAGTTAATTTTATCTGGTAAAACAAAGGTCAAATAAAAAATAAAATGAATTTGCACATATAAGGTCAAGACTTCCGACGAACATTTCTCTGAGTACGACATATTTGTTTGTCGGCAGCAGCGGTTGTAGTCCGTACTGAAAATATGTCCAAACTTTGAGCCGATTACCTAAAATGTTCAATTGTTGGTTGAATGGGACAGAGCAGCACAGCCAGCAACCTGGAGGGGGCGGGGCGTGAAGTGGCCCATGTGCATTTAAAGGGCCAGTGCTCAAAACAACCTTTCTGGTGTCATTACTCAGAAATAGGGTTGAAGATGGACCTGTGGAGTTGAATTAATGAAGAAGTCAGACCTAAGCAGAGCATTTACAGTTTATGTAGACCACAGGGAAATGTTTGAAAATGCATAATTCCATGTAAAAAAAAGCAAAATATCACTCCTTTAAGCGATAATACACAGATAGTGGAAAGATCAGAGTACAAGGGAAGATGAATCAATTATTTGTGTACAAGTAAACAATTTCTGAACACGTTAACAGCATATATTTCATGTTATTTTATATTTTATTATAAATATGGCCAGACTGGTAATCCTACTGGTAAGACTGATTTCACAGTAATAAGCTAATGTGCTTGTGTGGTCTCATAATACTAACATCACTAGCATAGCAACACATCGATTGTAACTGATTGTTCTTGCTGTTGCAAATAATAGATGGAGACTAAAAACATGGACATAACTTTATATAATAGAATTTCCATACTAGTAAACAGAGCAGGCCACTGAATAATGTTATCACAATTACATCAAAATAAATAGAATATGCCAAAAAATATTTTTTTATTCATAGTGAGGACATTAAAGGGTTAATGTTTTTAATGCCCAAAGCTGTGGTCTGTTGCCACTGTGTGTTATGAAAGATGTGTGTGTATGCATGTGCATTCCATGTCCATGTCACGTTATTAACTTCATGCCGATGGCTGTTTTTCTCTCTTGGCTTTATTTGTCAAGTCATCAGCTTGGTGTATTTGAGCTGAGGGTCCAATGGTTTTGACAGTCTGCTACTGAGCAATGGTGCACAGTGATTCGGAGAGTTCCTCAGACTTTTTTGTTGGGAACCAGATTTGATTGTGATTGTTTAGGGAAAAGAAAAAGAAAAGAAAACGTAGCTCTATCGTTGCGTTGAACATTGTGCTACTGGTGGGTCAGAGTTGTAAGTCCGATGTTGAACTGTAATAAAGCAAAGGGTTGGGACCCAAACTCAACGGAATCGGATGGAAGGAAGAAGGAAATTGCGTGCCAGGATCTTCACTGTGAGTCCATTGTGGTACAGCTCAAGGAAAAAAAGTTCCACCTGATGGAAATAAATTGGCTGGGAGAGTCAGCTCTGAACCTGAGTCTCTAAAGTCAGACCCAGCTTCTAAATGGCTCAATTTAGCTTTTGTGGGAGCCAGGAACCAGCGTAGGTCACTGCCCCAGCAGCCGCCACAGTGAAAATCAATAGGTAGTTTCAGAACAAGGCGCCTTATTAAAACAGGTCCTTTTCTGTGAGATGTTTGGATGACACTGTCTCACAAAAATCATTAGGCTCAGCTCAAACTGCTCACCACGATTAAATTGTTTCAATCCCTTTTGACCCACACATCCTCCCTCGCTTTCTCTTGTATCCTCCCTTTGATTGTGAAGATAGTGCAATACAATCACAGTCTGCTGTAAATGTGTGATAGTAGCAAGTGAGTGACATGAATTTCACACCTTATAAGTGGAAGACAGAACGCATTATATAACTGCTCCAACAAGTAATAGCAAAAGGATTTCACATACAGACAACATGTAGGATTGGATTTTTACTAGTAAATGCCTAGAATATCTTTTCCAAGTTACAAATTCTAAATCTTTCTATCAACTTTTCCTCTACCTTTGTCTGTCTTTGTAGTAAAACTAACAACCTCACGCTTTTAGAGCAGAGACGACCTTTTCGATTTTATGTGTTAGACTGTAATGGCACATAGTAAAGTCTCAGGGCCAGCAGCAGTGCACAGCAGGGACATAGTTGTAAAATCCAAATAATGTTGTTGACCCAAGGCGGCATGCCTACACATTTACACTGTTTACCACCACAACAAGCGACATCTTTAATAAGCAGTCACTAGTCTTCCAGCAAAATCTTTGAAAGTCTTTGCTGTAGTTGTTGCTTGTTTGGGTTTAATTCTCTTCCTTTGTTTATCATTTTCTCTTTAAGGGAATGCATTTATGTTTAATGGTGGTTTATTAAACATTGTTGCATTTTCCTGCTTCTGTTTTATTTCATTTTAATTGAGACTCAACATAGACAAATACCAAAGTATAACACACTAGCTTTAACTGAACCATAAATGCATGCATGCTCAAATGTGTGTTTTACATGAACACACAGAGATCCATGCACTGTGCAACATGTCAAAGAAATGGCTAAAAGAGGCATGTTTCTGTCAGTCTTGCTATTGAATGTTTCTCAAATATCACATTACATAATGTAAAGTGTCCTGATATCACTTCTGTAGATCTTTGCTTGTCATTTTAGTTCTTGTCTAACATAACATATAATTTTATCTGTGTACAGAGTCTACACACTATGTGGTCTTTTTGCTGTCACTGTTTATTTTGCTTAAGTGTTTGGGTTTTCTGTTGGAGTGTAACAGCGGGTGGCAGAGTTTGATAATGAAAAATAAAAAAGGGAAGCAAAAGCAGTTCTCCCAACATCACTGCTTATTAAAACTGTTTCCATCAGCTGCAGCCTTTTCACTTCTGTCAAGTGCAAACCTGTCTGTTATATTTTGGTATTTCTTTGGCTTTCTGCTGTTTCAGGGATGTGTCAATATGTGTACATTGAAATACCTATGAAAGCAACTAGATTGATGGATACCACAACTGACATGCTCTCAGAACGACTGTGGTGCAGTATTTATTTCATATGTGATGGGAGGTAATTTGTATGTTTTCATGAGCAGACTCAGTGGAGTTCATTCAACCTGAAAGGTGCTCATGGGAATGGAGTTTCTGAAGGACAAGTGTCATTGAAGCAGCTGCTAATCAGTAACTGATCATCCACCAAGCACAAATTTGACATCAGACAGTTTTATGATGTCTTTCTTGGCCAAAAACTCTACAGGCAGCTTTGAAGTGTTTGGACCACAGCAGTGGGGAGAAGGTTAGGGTCAACACTGTGCTACGAGAGAAAAGTTGTTGTACTGAGAGATGGTGCCAGAAACCAAATGGTGCTGAATCGGGTTTATGTTGTAACAACAGAGTTATCCAGGGGAATCAGCATCTAATTTTATTAGTCCAGATGTGGCCATCTTGCAGTTCTGTGGTCATACCAGATGTCTTTTCCACACTTTCTGTCATTTCTTTTGCACTGCTCACACTCTAAATGTACTTAATATATACTGGATATTACTTTGACTTAAACTTTCAGTTTTAACTGCTAAATTATCTAGTATAACTACTGCAGTGTCCCAGCATTCCAAACAACCAACATTAGTTTCTGCTTCAAGCTAATGTTGGACATCAACTTAGTGTTATGACAGCTGAGGGACATTTGACAATACATTTGGATTATAACATTCTTAACTTCAGACATTATTGTATAATATACCAGTAATTGTAAAGAGCTTGAAATAAAAATGAGAGCGGGCAACTGCTGACTGAAGAAAGATCTATTCTAGGAAAGCAGACTGTGGTACAGTGTTGGTTGAAAGTAAGTCAGATTATTCAACAAAGGAAACAGAAAACAGTAATTTAGGACAGCATTAAACAGATTACTGAACGTACAAAACTCTTTGATGATTGCCTTGCAGTTTTGATGCTCCCAACCTTCTGTTACTGCATGGCTACAGTATCTATGGAAAATAACAATGATAGTAATCTTTGATTTATGATAGATTTAAGCAGGAGTGCAGCCTCACTAAGCTTCTCATTGTTTGGCCTCATTCTCTCACTTCTTAC
The DNA here is from genome assembly GCA_037367295.1 of Apogon hyalosoma. NCBI lineage: Eukaryota > Metazoa > Chordata > Actinopteri > Kurtiformes > Apogonidae > Apogon > Apogon hyalosoma. The sequence continues at coordinate 29,701,154 of JAPQRP010000006.1, read as the reverse complement.
TTACTGTGTTCAGCTGCACAAGTAAATTAGAGAAAAATGCAGTATTGCCATTTCTTTGTGCCATTTTACTATGTAAATGAGTAGTTTGACTAATATGCATTGTTTCTTTTTTGTAATTAGGCATCCTGTTTTCTGCATAAAAAATCAGTGATTCTGCAGTATCACTCAACAAAAGCTACACACCATGTTTAGAATTCTTAACAATGCTTCAAATGCTATGAATGGGATGGAATTAAAATAAACTATGATGCAACAGTGTTGGCTTTTAAATACCATGGTGGTATTTTTCTGTTGATGGTATCACAGATTTATAAACCACCTTTGAGCAGCTTTTGTGTATTCATAGCTTTCAGGTCTGTTTGACTTAATGTCCCAGTGCTGTCGCCAGTGTTTGTGGCACGGTGCGAAGACTTACTTCTTCCCTGCTTGTACCATGCTTATAATGGCTCTGTTGGGACAGCGTGAAAGTGCTTCTTCAGCGCTCATTAATGGAGCAAATTGAACAGGTCTTCTGGCCTAGCTCTGTAATGAGGGCCTCCCTCTTCTTTGCCCCCCTCTTCCACCATCATCTTGCAGTCTATTGTTCACCTACAGATAGGGTCAGCGCTGCCGAGCAGTAATTGTATCACTCTGACCCTCTTTTGGTTTTTTATTTTGTCACAGAGACCTGCTTTTTATTGGGTGCAGGCCATCCTTCAGGTTGTAAAAGCCCCAGTGCCCCTCCTCCCACACCTAGGGACAGGGGGTGCTGCCTGCCTGCCAGCGATCAATATGCCACTGTCGTTAACTGGATTTGTTGCCGTGGTGCTTGCTTATGAGGCAGCAATTAGAGTGTGAAGTGGCAAGGCCAGGGTACGAGGCTGTGGCCGTGCAACTACTGGCCCTGGGGGATGGAAATGTCAGGGGCACAAGCCCAGTTTCATTAAAGCCTGAAGAGACTATGACGATCCATACTGTCTGTAATTCATTCAGCCGACAGGGAGTTAGGATTATTTGTGGGAGACAGTTAGCAAACACAGAAAGAGGTCACAGGTTAGGAGCAGCTGTGGACACTTGCTCACTGTGAAATCCACTTACACCCTGTGGAATCCACTTACATACCTCCATTGTTTTATCGCCACATCAGTGCTTTGACGCAGGCTCATCATGAAAACAGGTGAGCTGAATTCGCTTCCCATTTACGTAATGTTCAGCATCATGACGCCCCTGGAAAACAGAATATTCGATTCGTATTGTATCATGAGATGCTCTGTCACTTCACTCCACTGCTGTTGTTGCATCTTGCACGATACAAAGAACAACAGAGCTGTTGCATTTTGTTCCCAGCTGTGACAAACAATCAATAATGTTCCTGCCCGGCTATTTACTTCTGGAACTTCAACAAACATCACAGTATCATGCTGTAAAAGCCATGAAAAATAGAGAGGCTCGTGTTTTCTTCGCTGCTCATTGCCAGTAAATACTTGTGATCACCACAGAGTCAGCCAGAAAAGAATGCAGATTATACACTTGTACACAAAAGGCAAAAGGCAGATGTTAGTGAGTGTTTTGTCCAGTGTAAAAGGAGTATCACAGAAAATCACTCCACCTCGGTCATTCAGACATCTTTGCCAACTGTTCACGGGCTTTTATTGTGTGTGTATTTCTGTCCACTAATAATAGGATAGCACAGGATGGCCTTGTCCGGCATCATCTGTGTCAGACCATCACTGACCACAGATTGGTGACATTGAAGCATTTATGGCTGTCGGGATGCCTGGGGCCCTGCCGGTGTCTGGATATTTGTCTCCCTCGAAAGGGTCATGGTGTCCCCGGTCCGGTATGGGAAGGGGTGTTCTAATGTGTCATTTGGGATCGTCTCTGACCCGAGGCTTTAAATCACTTTCCATTTTGGGGGACAATTAAGTTTGAACCTCTGATGTGTGCTGCCTTCAATTGATTCTGTCAATAGCACACCGCGTACATGGGCGGGGCTGTCTGTTTAAGTGGAAACCCCTCAATTTCAGGGGGAATGCGTTTTGTTCAATCAGACAGTCTGGGCTAGCCCGAAAAGTATTGATGAATGAGAGCAAAATGTGAGCAGCTGCTGTAGAGACAACAGAAGGGAAACTCTAGGTTTGCATTTGGTAATATGTGCCCATTGTACTGTAGTGAATTAGCGAAGAAGATATAAATGGTCTTAGTATTATGTTGGTCCACGGAGCCGAACATGCTAAATCCATGCATAAATTCGCAATTTCTGGCAATAAGCGAAAACAGATGTTCACCACGCATCAAATTGTCCAATGGCACAGGTTACCAAATCTGAATATTGAGATTAATGTCTTCCCCTCTAACACTGGACTCAAGGTGAGGAGCACAGCAGACCCTTTAAAGGATTTTAACGGGGCAATGCTGTGTTTTCTTCTCTAATCACAATGACAGCCAGTGTCTAGTGTATAGAGGTGAGAGGGAGATGAAAAAGCTTTGATTATGTACAAGAGAAGCGGTGAGACAAGCAGTTTTACTTCTGGGCTCCATTCCAAAAGTGAGTGCATAGTCGAGAGTATAATGGGTACATATTTTGAGATTTATCCCGCCTGTGTGAAAATTTAACTGCATTTTAGCATTATTAAGAGCTGAATGTAGCTTGAAACACAGTTTATACACATTTGTATTCCCTGACAATGGGATTCTGTAGTGCGATCGGTGCGTTATAATGTGTAGTGTTATAGTGTGTGTGCTAATATTTATACTGGATGGAAGATTCTGATGGGATGATGTGACATGTTCCAACACAGACACATTCACAGCAGCCATTTTTTAGTCATCTATTATTAAAATTACCTTTTACATTTTATTATTATATTTATATGTATGCATTTTTCTTTTACATGCTTTTTATTCTGATCTGTCTGCTGCTTTTTATCCAGTCTGTTGTGTGAAGAAGTTGTTGTTTTACACCACAGTAAAAATGTTAATAAAGTCTTCTTGAATCTGGAATCTTGATGTCTTTAGGTCACAAGATTTCACTGAATGGTTTGATGAGTATGAAGTGAATCATACGCATTAGTCACATATAGGGCTGGGCGACATGGAAAAAAATCATATCACAATATATTTTTTTTTCATATCAGACAACATTGATATGTATCACAATATAAATCACCTCACTATTTTTGGCCTGCTTAAATTTTCCGTATGCTCATAAATTATTTGTGAAGACATCAGAAAGTTATTTTTGATTTAAGAGGTTGAACATGACAGATGTGCTGAAGAACATTATATAGCTGTTTCAGATAAATAAAACAGGTGCATATATTTAAAACTAAACTCAAAGTCTGACCAGCAGGCAAAAGCTTTCAAGTTTTAAAAGAGAATACAAACAAAACAGAACATCTTCATGAAACAATACTGGGGGTATGTACGTGGGGTGCGTTCTGTAACTACTGTAACTGGTGTAAACCCAAAATGAAACTTAACATGCTTTGAACGTCCAACTCCCAGCTTCTATGTCTCTGTTATATGCCGGAACCAAAGCAATTCGCACCCTACTTTTCAGTAACCTGGTCACATGAGTTCTTGGTCAAATTTTCTCCTGAGGGAACACTCATTATCTCCTGTTGCAGTTCAAACATTAGCATGTGTGCTGCGTTTGGCTCTTACGCCTGTGCTGTGGGCGTCAACCTAACTTGCCCTTGCTCTAGCATGTTCGGTGGTTCGGTGCGGCATTACTGAATTATGATTGGCTGTTCTTATGTCTGTCAAAACATGGACGAATTAATTCTATTGAAATTGTATTTAGCATGTCTCATATTTCTATTGAGGAAAAGTTATTTCGCGATATATATCATTATCGTTTTATCGCCCAGTCCTAGTCACATATCAACTCTATTGAATACCTGTAGGAGATTTAGTTAGACAATACCTTCTTCTACCATCATCAAAAACAGTAAATATAGGTATAATTTAGGAACAATGTTTTCATCCCTTCGGTGGAGTTATCAAGCATGTGGTAGCACAACACCTTTATGCTGTTTCACATGTTTGTGTGTATATTTATACTGTATATAAGTATATGATATGCTCTACTTAATCTAAAATACAGTAGTTATGTAAGAAGATGGTGTTGCACTTCCTTACTCTTATTTTGAAGGATTTGTCCCATTTGTGATTGACAGTTAAAAACTGGTGGCCACTCTCAGGAAGCTGTCTTATTCTCTTTCCATTCCTGTGTGGGCTTTGACATTTTTGGATATTATATATGTAGAATAATCTAATGCTCATGTACACAGGACCAGTGAACCAGTGGTTGAGGCTTGGCTTCTATTTACAGCAGACCTCCAATGTTTTTGCACTAATACTATGTAATTTTAACTGTCTGGATCCAAGAGATGGGACTTTTTTCATTTTTTCTTCCTTATTTCTTCTTTATAACATTACCATTACTGTTAATACTTAATTTGTCATTATTTTAATGGCTGCCTTGTCTGTTGTACTTGGTTACACATCCAAGTTTTTGTTCATTATTGGTTCTGTGTTTGAAATAAATACAGTTCTGTGTAAAAGTCTTTGGCCACCTTTAGCTTTGTTGTTTTGGCAGGGTTGAGATGAGCATACATATTTATTTCTCATTCTCTTTTCTTCAGATACAACTAGAAAATACAGGAAATATGTGCACAGCCTTAGAAGACACTCAACAAGCTGAACTAAAAGGGTTGTAAAGGTTAAAGTCATTATTTAGTTCGACCCCTGACCCCATGACAAGAAGCAACGCAAACAGTTAGAAACATCTGACGTGTTGAATGAAACCTGGTATAAACAACAGAACATTAATGCAATAAATCTCTTTTTTTTCTGAACAAAAGGCTTAAAGATACATTATGTGCAAAGGTAGGTCATCGTAAATAATGCCTCTGGTTTATAGAAGCGTTTTTACTCTGAAACTTTATTTTTTTTCAGCTGTACATACTTCACATATACACATTGGCTCTTACTACAGAGAATGACATGTGTGGTCATTAAAACTTAAATAAACCAACAAACCTAATGTTGGCCAAGGACTTTTGCAGGGTATGATAAGTGAAAATTTGGTCACAAAATGTTTATGTAAGAGGAGGCTGATTTGGAATGGAGCAGGGTCCTCCAGTGCTGTGGGCTTGAAGTATTATGAGGTGTAGATGCAGATTTAGAAAGGTAGGCAGGTAGACGAAAGCCTGGAGTGAATCTGAAGCACAAGGGGAGCAGGATCTAAGAGTCAAGTAAATACACAAAGAATCCATGCTTAGGCAGCTTCAGTGTAATTAGCACACTGGCAAACAACGCAGCAGAGAGTTGGTGAAAAACTGGGAGTAAAGTATTGCAGCACAGATGAGAAGATGAGAGGCAGGCATATAGGATGATGAAATCTGAAGACGGAGAGGAGGATGCGAAGGCCGCGCCCACGGAGATACAAAGACGTGAAGAAACAGAGAGACGTTTTAGAACCTCGCATTACTTAAAAACATTCTGCTATCATCCCAGTTTCCCTGTTGCATTATTATTCTGCAATTATTCCATATGAGTCAAACTGAATATTCCTATGGATAATCCATGTAAAGCCCTTGTGGAAACTGAGCATTTTCCTGATTAAGATGGGTGATATGTTGATATTATTCTGGTTTTATGAGGGTTCTTTAGATATGGATACAGTCAATTCAGAAAATATCTGAATGCAGTCGAATGTTTATGTTTTACTCAGGAGAAACACACCTACTATTGAACATTATGTTAAAGGAAAGCAACAGATTTAAGAATATGTACAAATACTGAAAATTTGACCTTTTCCAGAAGGTCTACTAAGGGCGCTTTCACACCACTAGTTCGATTATTTGGTCCGCACCAGGCAATCTAATTGTTATTATGTATCATATGACTCCAGTGTGGTCCGCTTTCACACCTGCAAACGAACCAAAATTGGTCCGATTGACATTTCATCACTGTTTATCTTCCGGTAGAAATAAGCACCAATTTGGACTCACTATGGAGCGACATGTTGGCACATTGGTACTTGCTCTGATCTTTGTGTATTGCATTCTCTGTATTGTATGGAGCCGGTGTGGTGACAGGTGACAAAAAAAACAAAAAACAAGTGCGAGTGCACAAATTGTTAAACGTGTGCACGAAATAATAAAAAGGTACGTTTTATTATTTCGTGCGCACGTTTAACAATTCGTGCATGCACACGTGTTTTTTTTTTTTGTTTTTTTTTTTTTTTTTACGTCACCACACGGGCTCCATAGTATTGGCCATTTTTGGCCAAATATTGGAGAATGAGTCG
>JAPQRP010000006.1:29667798-29694756 GCA_037367295.1 Apogon hyalosoma | reverse complement strand
CGAACCGAACTAAGAGCTTTTGGTTCGAATGGAACGTTTGGTGCGCACCAAGTGCTGTTGGTGTGAAAGCACCCTAAGGCTATATTCAGACTGCAGGCAAATGTGACCCAAATCCGACTTTTTTTACCCATATGTGACCTGTATCTGATTGGTTAAAGACAATTTGAACAGTACAAATTCAATTTTTTCAAATCCGACCCAGACCACTTTCATATGTCTAAGGTCCTAAATCTGATACATATCTGATATTATGCAATGTGACTTCATTTTAAATGGCCAGGTCGCATTTGTCTGACCTTTACATCATTGAAATGCGACAAACATCACAATTCTGCATTCCAGGAGAAGAAGCGGCAGAAAAAACATACTTACTTCTGTAAACACAGTGCGTACCTGTGTGGTCACATATTACGACAGGACCTCTTTCGCATGTGGGTCACTTCAGGGTCGCATTCTGTTCATACTCAAAACTGACAGAAGTCACATTTAATGTGCAATATGAACAAGCACACAAAAAATCGGATTTCACCAAAAAATCTGCATTGTGCATTAAGACCTGAACGTAGCCTAAGAGACACCTTCACATTTACACATTCATCTGAAAGGCCCTGTATTCCAAATAACCAAATTATTTAACATCCTTGCCTCAGTACAGAGATCTTCATCATCACACCAGGCCACAGGAGATGCTTTTAAAAAAAAATAATTACTCATACTAACACTGAACTGAGAATGACATTTTGCAGTATTTCGTATACAGACACAGACTGAAACTAGAAACTGTTATCTAAATATCTATTTCTCAATCAGACATCCTGATTAAATAAAAAATGAAGAAATGTTTGAGGGAACAAAAGTAAGAAGCTGAGTTGTCATTGTGGAATAACTTTGAAAAAACACTATTTCTTATAATGTTTTATTTATTTGTTTTTAAATTATGTTCATTTTCAGTTGCATGGTTAATTAGGAATTTTTAATCAGAGTAAGGGGAAAAAACTGAATGTTATGTTCTTGTAGATGTAGTCCATTATGTTTGATTTTTCCATGTGTTCGTGAGGGGCTTTGCAAATTATAAGTTATCTTGTGTATTTTCCATCATTTGTGTCCCGCTCAATAACATGCAGTACAAAACAAATGGCACCCTACTGTTTGTCATTTCTACTGTATTTGCTTTCAGAAGAAAAAATTACATGATTACCAACATGCGCAGGTCTTAAATAGTGTTTATTGATCACATGCCACCACTAGAAAGAAGGCTTAATTAAAGCCTTACTTTATATTCACACCTACTCTGCTTTCTCTGACAAAGAATAAAAGCAATTAACAGCGCAGAAGGATCTCCAACGAATAACAGAGGAGTAGCTGATACTTGACTATTTATACTGTTAGAATGTACATGAGCCAAATGCGATACGACAGCATAACACATATGGGAGAAATGTGTAATCATGTAAGTGTGGCATTGTCAATATTTGCGTGTTACAAGGTGCCACTATACATGCTTCCAAATGACGTGAAGCCTTTTTATTTACAGAAAAAAATGGAGAATATCAGTTAATAATGGTTACAAAGAGAATTTCAGATATTAATATCTTTCTCTGCTCATCTTATCTTTATCCAGATCTTGCCATGTCTAGAGGTAATTTTGTGATTTTTTTTTTCTCTACAATAATATTGTCGTTTAAGGAAGTGACTATGAATTAATGTTGTTAATAAGTTACTGTTTGGTTTGGCACTCTATGTGGGTTAATTGTGTGTTTATGAGACCATCTGTACCCTTCTCAGTATTTCCTTCAGGGGTAATAAAGTCAAACAGTTTCTTTTTTTTTTTTTTTTTAACAAAGCTGGTTATATATAAAACCGGGACAGTGGGTTTCCTGTCAAACAAACCAGCCGTCATCATTCTTCATAGTCTGGTCAGTTGTGGTGAGGGATTTACAAACTACATGCGCATGCTTACAGCCTTACTAATAATGTCAGTGGTTGTGGGTCAGTCTGAGGAGGAGGATGGCGTAGAGGAAGAACAGCGTCCTTACTGATAAGGCTTTTGGAGAGATACTCGAGAAGCTCTTGTCCTCCCTTCCTCTCATTCCCTCCCTTCTGGACTCATCACAGCTCAAGTATTCACTTCTCACTCATTAGCGCCTGCTGCCCATCACTCAGTGCACCAACCTGTTTACCCTGTCCTGTCATGACAGAGGCTAGCACCCTGTTATCAAGGTCTGCCCTAGGTGGGGGATGACAGTTGTGATGAGTTTCCACAGAGGCAGATTAGGCGGCTGTGTTGAGGAAAAAGTAGGCCAGCTAATTAGCTACAGCTCCCGGGACCCTGGGAGTGGGCTCTTTTTCACCAAGACAGGGAAATTCCACAAATGACAGGAATGTGGTGGAAGGAGGGCTGGAATATCTAATAAGAGTGGGAGGAAAAGAGAAGTTGACATAAACTAGAAAAAATAGAAGGAGAGGACAGTTCATCGAGTGAAGTTTACTTTGGATTCCCTGCAACTCTTCTCATACTACTTTTAGGTTTGGGGGTAAGTTACAGTTAGTTATTAGCTACATTGAAATTATCTTTTTTTTTGGGGGGGAAAAACATGGGTGTGCATTGAACTCAGCGTAACTTCATCTTATACAAAAATATTTTTCATAGTGTGTATTTTTTTATTTAGTGCTGTTTTTGTGCAGTGCTTGTATTAGTTAGAACACTGCATTTCCCCTGGTGCAGTTTTGAGAGTACACTGTTTTATATGTTTCAACAGTGTAGACCAGGTATTCCCAAAGTGGGGTACATGTACCCCCAGGGGTACTTGGAAGAAGTCTAGGGGGTATTTGAATTTTTTTTTTTTTTTTTTTAGAAAAATACAAGAAATAAGTCATCATGTACCGAATACAAAAAAACGTAATGAGAATTAATGCTGAAATATAAAACCCAATAAATACATTCATATAATAGTTTTATTGTCAGTCATCTTGTTTAAGCTTTTGTAACATTTTAAGAACATTTCTACTTTATATTATTCAAAATGAGTTTGAGTAGCTAAGTAATTATTTTTTTGTTGATGAAAGGTTAATTTGTTAATTAAAAAACAATTTATTTATTTTTCTTATCAATGAAAGAGGGCACTTTTCAGTTTATATTTTGCACACAAAATCTACTTTAAAAAAGTGTTCTTTTTAATATATGACAGTTAAATATATGTCGTTTGTTTACAAAGTTTTGAAAATATAAACACACACCTTTGGCACAGGAACAAATTTTGCCTAATTTTTTTCAATCAAAAGTGCTGAAGCAAGAGTTGGGGGTAATTGGCTGAAAAAGTATATTTCAGGGGGTACTCCACTGTAAAAGGTTTGAGAACCACTGGTGTAGACATATGTCTTAATTATCCATGTTGGTGACCCATATAGAACCAGGACATAGTTTTATATTTTCTGGTGCAGTGAAACATCAACATTATGTATTATCTTTGTGTAGAACATAGTGTGAATAGTGTGAAAATAGAACATAGTGTGAAAAATCCTTTTTTGTTGATTAACTACACAGATAAGGAGGGGATTTTTTTTCTTCCAAAGGTTGTATTGAGGTGTTTTGGATTTTCACATCAAGTCTAATGCCAACACACATTTTGCTCATCTTTTCCATGCACTTTCCCATGTTTTAATTCTTGGGAAATCTGCACTCACTTACCAACCCCTAAAAATTTCCACATTGTAATTGTTGTAAAGGAACCGTTCAGTGCACATTTACAACCTCAAATCCTTTCAAGGTCCTGCTCAAGGTTGTAAATGGGGCCTCGAATCTCACGGTTCAGGCACAATTCACATGTTATTTAATGTTTCCTAAAGTGTGTGTGGCTACTCTCATCTCTTGAGGGTTTAAAGCTCGCACTACAACATCCAGCATGTTTATCCTGTAGTTCCTGCATGTTCTAATAATTTTACAAACACAAAAATGCTGTTAATACAAAACATGAGAGTGATATGGAGGAGCAGGATATGACAAGGCTGAAACTGATGTAAAAAACAAGAATTCCTGGTCAGTAATCCCAGTGTTGCAACATTTGATAGGGTGCCCCTATCTGACTTCCTGTGCCTTTCAGTAAATGCAGAGGACAGGGCGATGCATTACATACAGAGTTTATGTCCTGCTGATAGAAGCCTCTCTCCACACTAAGCTCAGGTGTCATGTCCTCAACCATACTTTCTCCATCTGTCCAGCCTCCTCCTTAAGCCCCTCTGTGGGAGTATCAGAGAGTACAGGCTGAGTTTAACATGTGTCGCAGTGACTTCCATTAAATGTTTTATTGCCCAGAATAAACCCATCTGCTGTTTTATGTTTCCAAAAACTTGGGTTCTTATAAATGTCTCCCTGTTCCATGTATCAGATTAAAGCCACAAATAGCAAAAGCAGCACTAGTAGCAGAGGCTTGGACAGCATTCAGAGTCTATTCAGATTCAGTCTGCCACATTTCTGGGCAGAGGCTCTAGTGAGTCCTTACACCACTCTAACTGCATGCATCTTATTCTCCACTGATTTGCATTGTGGACCCATGCGTCACTGTGAGAGGTTTGTCACTTTTTCAGTACAACGCGATGTTGGGTTGTGTATATCCAAGATCTGAAGGAGAGGTCGAAACAGAGATATCCGAAAGATCTATTAACTCTTTGTCATGCTGGAATCTGTAAAACTTGCTAAATAAGAAAGTAATAATTCAGTGAGTGTTAACACGCATGTATAGATGTGTTTATGAGTTATGGGTGGACTCTGCTGTGTTGTGTATGTGTGTTTGTGTCTGTCACTGTATTGTGTAGAAATGATTGTGTCAGTGCGCACGCCTATGTGGGTGTTATTGCTGAGGATAGTGCGAAGCAGAGCACAGCTTAATATCTATGTTTGACATAGAGGCCCATTAATAAGGGCCTGATCCGAGCCCAGTGACAGGACTGCTGACAGAGGAGGATCATGGGGAAGAATCATGCCCTGCTGAGGGAGCCTGGGCTGCAGGTAGGCCCATTCTGCCTTCCCCAGGTGTCATTACGGATGCTGGGGAGGGAGAGCCACTACTGACATCTACATTAATCACCCCTCCACACATCGTTCCCCTCCACACACCACTCCCCCCTCCTACCTCCAGCTCCTAATCATCCCTTACAGAGACCCAAACCCAGTAAGGGGATACTCAGCCATGAAAGATATCCAGCTAAGAGTTCCCCAAATACCACTCTGATCTGATCATGAGTGATGCAGCTACCTGAACCTCTGACCTGGCACACAATTAAAAACACTTTCCTCTTTTTCCCCCAGACATGAAGAAGAAGCAGCTTCACTGCAGTGGCATGTTTTATCACTGTCTGCATTTGATTCATAGCATGTATTTGAAATGCTCCTTAGTTACATGCAATTAAAATGCAGCAAATGTTTCTGCTGGAATGTATATTTTCTAAATCCCTAGAGTGTTTCCTGCTGTTGCACAACCCATATTGTCTCGTAGATATCACAGTCTTCTCTAAGGGACTGGCTATTGATCTGTAGCAGCACTATGATAATAAAAAAACAGCCTTAGCACTTAATGTTCACAGTGGTTTAATATGAACTGAGGCTGGATAAAAGATGCTCACAACAGAAAGCATTAGAGGATGCTGTAATTAAAGCATAGACCACTGCACAATATGCAGCATTTTCTGTTGTTTTTTAAATAATTACAAGTCATATATCTTCTGTTACATAGTGATTCAAGGGTTCTTTGACTTAATTTCACAGCACATATGATTGGACCTTGGGAATCAACTTGACCGATTAAAGTCATGTCTAGAGAAGTGGATGAGGATGGATGTGGGTCAAGCCCAACAACCCCCTTAATGAATGGGTCCACCTTAGATCCATCAATGAGCAGATGTTCCTTGGAAAATAATGGCAACTTATCTGATTGATTATTAGTTTTTATTCAGTTAAAACACACAATTGCACAGAAACCGTGACAGTAATTGTGAAGTAATTAGTTTAGGTTAGAACAAATGATCCATTTCAGTATCTGGTGCTAGATTTAAAATGTAGGGGAAAAAAGGAGGAGATAATTACATCCATGACTGTTTCTCCTTAATGTTTTCTTCCCCTTTTAATTTCTGTGGTTTCATCTATGTTGTTAATGCGGCTGTTCCAAACCACCGCGCTTGCCTGACTTTCTACTTAGTGACATCACACTCATTTATGTGCAGTTATACCTCATCTATATGCTCTTCAGGTTCTGAAATGAAGGAACTAATCAACCTAGAAAACCCTGTTTGTCACTAATATTATAAATGTCAGCCTAATAAAAGCTCTGTGACGTTTCTTCAGCAGTGGAATAAAGCATGGGCTCATATTAGAGTGTCCACGAGTTATCAATCCATGACTTAGCCTCAGCATCTCATTTTAATGTAGCGTGCTTTGCTCTGAGTAAACACAGCCTCCACTTCAATTAAAATAAATCCACTTTCAGCTGATATTTAGAAACCCGGGAATATCACTGCCTTCTACAGATATAGTGATTGAAAGTGGGGAATAAAAGGCTGGGCCTGAAGGAGAATTACACTCTACTTTACTTTTCCATCAATGAAGCCATACACTCCATTGTTTATGTTTGAAGTGGGCTTTTCTTCTTAGCAAATGACCTTTCTCCAATTCCTTTTTCCCCCCTTTTATTTGCCGTGAACCTTCAGCAACACTGATGACACAATAAATTTCTGTTGGGCAGTGCGAGTGTGGGTAGTGTGTATGTGTGTTTGTTCGTGCATGCACACATCTGGTAGAATCTAGGGCAGTATGGAGGCATTGTGAAGACAACATTTGCATGCAGCCCACAAACATATTAAAATATGAAGACAAATCACTGTGTCTGGCCAGTTGACAGCGCTGCCTGCAATGGGAGCAAGCTAGCAAACTTACAACATGTCTCTGTTCCCAGTAAAGCGTTTATAGGGCAAGCGCCAACATGCAGCTCGACAAACAAACGGAAGGAAAAAAAAAAAACCATGCGCAGTCAAAGCTGTTATTAAAGGCAATAGAAGTGGTTCCCTCTTCTAAAGCCCTCCTGTCATGGTGTCAGTGTCTATATTTTTTATTGGCGCTGTGTGTTTTTCACAGACACCTTTAGGGCAAATTAGAGTTTTGAGGGCTTTGTTCTATAGTTGACTTTGATGTAAATCATAAAATGGGAAATCCAAACCCCCTCTGCTTCTGCTCAGATGAAAAAAAAAAAAAGAGGCCAACTCATGAGATCACATGACAAGCATTTTCTTTATTTTCAAGGATGTATTTATTCTACTATACAGCTGGAATTTTGTCAGTTCTGAAAGAAGGATATGATTATCCTATTTAATTCTATTTTTGAAAGAGGAAAGAGAAAACATGCTTTGATTACACATATATACATAGTTTTAATGTGTCCGTGAATTAATATATATGCTAACCCATAAAGACCCAGTGCTACTTTTGTGGCCATTCCCAATATAATTTTAATTTATTTTTTAATCATTTTTTTCCTATATTTAATTCACTGATCATGTAAATGTTCATTAAAACTCAGATTAAAATTAAGGTTATTATTTCAGAAACAGACAAGATTGAAGAAAAAGTGACTTTTTCTGTAAAAAAAACAAAACAAAAAAACAATCATTAACTGAACATAAAAGACGTGTCTCTATCCACTGTCATTTATCAAACTCCATGGGTTTTACTGGTGAATCAATGTTGTAGAAGATGACGGTGTTTCCACGTTCACTATGGAGCCTCTGAATGTCCAAATGGGTCATATCTGATGACCATGAAAAGATGATAAACTGCATTACACACCAATTATTTACATGTATCGATAGGATTAATGGATCAACAGGTATTAAAACAGTTCACATGACTAGATAATTTTGATCACTAGTGGATATTTGGGTCTTTATGGGTTAAATAAGTGTGCTATTCATCCAACCTGCTTATTCTGCTCCTATGTGCGCATGTTAAAGCACCACTCTGTTACATCACCTGTGTTCATTTATGGAATATTCTCGCTTGGGCAACATATGCATCTCCCCTTCCTTTATCACTTAACAGGGTGGTAGTAAGCCTGTGACAATTTTGTGATTGCAATAAATGACGCCAGTAGGGGGAGCTCTCAGCTCATAGCTTACTCTGCAGTATACTTGAGAGAGAGGCAGCATGTGGAAGGTTGCTGGGCAGTTGTGCAGACTGGAGCATAGACACACACACCCCCCGCCCCCACCCCAGCTCTCTGAACCTCAACACTACCCGAATTCAAGTCCATTACCTGAATTTCTTCACTATTACAACATATGATGGAACTTTTTGGTCCGTTATGCATGTTACCTGTTACTACCCACTTTCACACCTTAAACATTAACAGTATGTGTGTTGACTTCAGATGCAGAGGTAGGCTTCTCATTTATGCAGGGAGTCCGTCAATCAGTTATTGATTTCTGACAGAGATCATATTTACATTTCTCCTTCAATATCTCAATACATTAATATCTACACACCACTCAGCATCTCATTTCACTGCACAATGAATGCTTCCATATTCACTTTAGTGATTAGTAATGCCACTACATCCAGTAAATATATATATATAAAAAATTGAATTTGTTTTTGCTTAATACTCCTCTATACATTATTTTACATGAGTTTATTAAGTAAGTCTTACAGTAAAATCCGGGCTGTGCTATACCTGTTTGTTGTTTTACAGTGTGTTTTTTATCTGATCAGGGTATTTCTTGGCTTATTTGTAACAGACCTATTTGTCCATGATGTTCAAGTACATCATGAATTTCTGAGGGAATGTGTTTGCTTCCACATATTGATTCCACTCAGGTAAAACACCTGTGTGTGGAGTGTATTTGGGTCATCCTCCACTTCACCACTCCTTACAAGAACAACGACAACAGCAGCAGCAGCAGCAGCCAGATTTGGACTGAGATACAAGTCCTGCTGTACTTTTCCTCCCCTGTAGTTCTCTGCTCCCGTCCCCTGTCGTTGCTTGTTTCCGTGTGGATCCCTGTTCGTGCGTGGAGCCTCAGTGCGTGGAGGCTCAGTGCGCGGGGCTGCGGGCTGTGCCGGTGCGCTCCTAGCGGCGGCACCGTTGAAACCAAAAGGCAGAGACGGAGACGGAGGATGTTGAACTGACTTCTATGACTGTACATTTACTGCGCTATATCTCATGCCAAGCACATGGGTCTTTTGGGAGCGGGTTCCCTTAGTAATAAAACAACTTTTTGGGAATGCATGAGGGCTGAAGGCTGCTCTGTACCCTCACTACCATCCGTGCCATGCGTAAAAGTCTGGAGAAATCGCTGAAGATTTAAAAGGTGTCAAAGACGCGCCTGAAGACGCCGAGGACCTCCGGAGGAGAAGTGCACAACCTACGCTTGTTTTCCAATGTGGACTTATTATCTTCTCATGTGAACGGCCGTGTGAGGTGCAGGTTGTGCAGTAGGTCATCTCGGACAATAAGCTCAGATTGCGGATGAACTCACGGAGGAAGCTGGGATAATATCCACAGACCGAGAGTTTGGTTTCGAGGTTTTATGGATATGTACAGCCCGAGCAGCTCCGGGTGACCCACTGTTAAATGGATCCTCTCACTTTTTGGACACTGAAACTGGCTTTTGTCAGTAACTAGGACCTGTGTAACTCCCTGAGATCCGGAATAGACTTGGTTGTCATTTTGGACATATTTTTCTGCAGTGAATTCGAGGATTTGCGCGCCAGCCGTGGATGTTTAATATGCTAGTATGGGTCCGCTAGCGTTCATCCTTGTTGGTGGATTACTCTATTTTCAAGTTGATGGTAAGTTATCCGTTGTTTATTGTTGAGTCCAACTTTTTCTTAAAAACAAAATGAAAAACACAAAACAAACAAACAAGCAAACATTCAATTCCGGTCTGCATCTACTTCTCCAGACTCTGCTTGTGGTACTCCACCCTTCATGTTCCTAAACCTTAGACGCAATATTACATTTAAAAAAAAAACAAACGATTTCCACCGTTTTACACATATACATGTAGATATGTTTATTATACAGACTATAAACTTGTTATTAGAAAAATACATTAGCTATGTCCCCTTATAGAGTGGGTTATAAATGTTTAAATAGATTTTTTTGCGCATCATCTCAAGAGTTTATATCCATTGGTTATGATTAATTGAAAAATCTAAGTAGGTCAAACCCAAGAGCAGTGGACTGAATTCAACAGATTTCTCTGTCATGTCATAGTAATTGTCTTCCAGGAGGTTAAAATTAGGGCAGAGATGAGTTTTTCTTCTCTGGAAAGCAGACATGTGGTTCTGTTTTATGTTAATGTAATTCATATTACTCCATGGTGATAATGTTAAACAGCTAGAAAGTGGTTTAAAAGACCCTTTTTTCCATTTTTGCCTTTTTTTTTTTTTTTTAAAGTCTAAAGTAAAGTGAAACTCAGAATATTGTGGCTACAGGTTATTTCCCTAAGATAGAAGTGTAATATACTTTTCACTAAAAGTGAGTATTTCAGTTGTGTTACATTAATTTTTGTCTTATACGTTTATTTTAGACCTGTAGATAGGTGGTGGAGATGGTTCAGGTGGTGGACTGGATTGTGTCTGTCTATGGATGGGTCTGCTGTGGTCATTTTGCCATGGGATTTCATATCTGTGCATTGTGCATTGTAGTGTGAGCAGGTTTAAACACAAGCCAAGACAGCGCTCTAGTTTAATATTCCCATTTGTTTGATTAAGCTTTAATAATGATGATCTTGTTGATCGTAAATTAGATTGATTCTATTTAATTTCTTCAGCCAGAGTAGAGCCATGGCTCTCTCTGTCCAATCTACCACTGAGTGCTAAGTCAGCACCATTTTTTATGATTTTACAAGGTTTCCTGGGATTCATTGGCATACGAGGAAAGTGGTTTAATGGAAGAATTAAAACAGCCTCAACTGCAGAGTTAGTATGATGACTCACATCAATCATCAAAATGGGAAGGCTTAGGTGAAGGATTGGTCCAGTTTGTGACTGATTAGAATGATGGGAGGGATTAAGATGCACTGCTTTTAAATATATAACCCTAAAGTCTTTCGTTTTTGTGTTACTTTCGAATTGGACACACCTTCTTACAGTTTTCTCATGCGCACAAGATCATACACTCACAC
The DNA here is from genome assembly GCA_037367295.1 of Apogon hyalosoma. Lineage (NCBI taxonomy): Eukaryota > Metazoa > Chordata > Actinopteri > Kurtiformes > Apogonidae > Apogon > Apogon hyalosoma. Next base: position 29,683,584 of record JAPQRP010000006.1, on the reverse strand, counting down.
AAAGAGGGGCTTATGATCATAGAATGAGGAAATAATGAAACTAATGCTTCTGCCCGGTCACACACTGGCCATTATATCAGCAGTGTGTTGTAAGTGATGATTCACAGATGTGTTTGCTTTGTATTGTTTGTACAACTTAGCACTACAGTATGAAAAGCTGAGTTTTTGTTGTGACTGAATGTAAGAGCCTGCAAGGCCCCATTTTTTCTTTTCTTTCACCTGTCAACTCCCGTTTTTGTTCTTCATAGATGTGAGTTGTGGTTCTGAATTTCCTCAGACCACTGCCTTCTGTAGTGGAAAACCTAGCCCCCATTCTTCTCGGATTTGAATATATTTCTTTTTTACTCTCTTTCTTTTACCATTTTTGTGTCTTTCACTGTGTTCAGACAAACTCACTGGTTGCTAAGCAGTGGCTGATGGTATTACTAACCAGGGAGCACATCTCCCCGGGAGCAGTGCATCTTCCCAATCATTTGCTTGCCCCCCCTCCCTCTTGTCCTTCCTATTTCTACCCCTCCATCCCAGCAGAACTCACCCATCACCCAGCCCTTTATTAGAGGTAATCTGAGGGTCCTTGGAAAGGGAGGAGCTTCCTCTAAGAGTCTACTTAGGCAGACAAAAAGGTTTGGAGTTGTATTCAGTGGGCAGCGTAGCCAACAAAGCCCAGCCTTGTGAATGGCGTCAGTCACTGTTTAGTGTGCTGTGATTAATACTGCTAGTGTGATGGTGTGAGAGGAGGGAAAAGGTGAGATAGAGTCAGAAGGGGGAGAAAATGAGTTGTGTTGTGCTTGGTCTTGCAAGGCCTGCAGGAGTAGAGGGATTGTTCTGAGACCTGAAAGAAGACTGTGTGTATGTGAGCCAGTGGAGAAAGAAAATATCGATTCACTCAAGTATCACAAAGTTTTGTTTTGTGATACTGTATCAGTCCAGATGTGAAGACATTACTTCATTTTGTGGGGTCATTCAACCCTTAAAGACCTAGAACTCTTTTTGTGGCAACTTCCAAATGAATTTTTCTCTACATTCAACCTTTCCCCAAGTAATTTATCCCCATTTATTACACTATTACCTTTGTATTCTTCAGCGAAAATCAGGTATTTTCCTTTCCTTTAGTGATCATGTAGAAGTTCTTAAAAGCTCAGAGTAAATTAGAAGGGTATTATATCAAAACTCGAGAAAAAGTGACTTTATAATAATAAAGATAAACCTCTACAACCACTGTCATTTGTCAAACTATGTGGCTTTTATTGTTGAATCAATACTGCAGAATACAACAGTGTTTCTACATTAAGTACGGAGCCTGTGAACGTCCAAATGGGTCATGGGTCCTGATACCACTAAAAACTAGGAAAAAAATGCATTTTTCCTGAATTATTTATATGTATTGATAGGGTTAATGGTTCAAAAGTTATTTAACATTTCAGATCAGTAGATGCTTTTGTTGCCTGTGGCTGTTTAAGTCTTTGAGGGTAGTTTTCCTAAAATTTGACTAAAAACATACAACATATCACAACATACTGATATTATTTTGCTGCCCTTGTATTATGGTCTACAACATTTAATTGATTACTTCATTAGTTGTCAGGTATTAGATTAATTGCTAACTACTTTGATATTCCATTAATCAATGTAAATTAGTGAATGATGAAGAAAAAATTCTAGATTCTCTGATTCTATTTTCTTTCTTGATTTTCTGGTTTATTTACTCCTACATGGGAGCAAACTGGTGTATGGACCAAGTGAGACATTTTTGGATGACGTGATGACATTTTATACCACTGCGTAAACCACAAGCTAATCAATTTATCAAGACAGTGATAGACAGATTAGTCAATAATGAGAATAACTGTTACTTGGAGACCCTAATCATGATGTAATGCTCCATTCTTGCCAAGTTCTAATGCAGGCAGGGTTAGCAGACTTTATGGAGAAACTGGTTAAATAATTTTTCCAGGAATAAACCAGTCAGCAGCTGTTTGGTTATCTGTTATAGAACATGCTTTGCATAGTGGACATACACTCCTGACCTTTTGCTATTCTGAGGTCTTCTGCATGCTTGAGTCTGATGTAGGAGCTGCTGAAATCATGTCCAACCTGGGTGACACCCTGTGAGGTGCTGAAATACAGTCCAACTTAAATCTGTCTAAAAGGATATGGAGACGGTTGCTCTGGATCTTTTGGCCTAGAGAGTGTGCAGCTCTCAACACAGCAGCGGGGCTGTGGTTTAACTAATGCTGAATCAAGAGAAACTCAAACCCAGAGTGTTTGTGTGGATCAGGGGAAGTGCGAGGGGAGATAGAGACAGAGAGGGTGTAATCAAATATAAAAAATTGAGAGAAGAGTTGTTTAACAACGCAATCTTTTAAAGGGAAATGGCGGGGATGAGGCTTTATTATCAAAGCACCCTGGAGACTAACTGCTCTGTTGATGGTCATGATTGAATGAGAAAGGTTTATAGTACTGCCCTATAATGGAAAGTAAGCCCAGATTAAAATAGTCTAAGTGAATGATGAGGCAGGCTGAGGTCACTGTGTAAGAGCCATAGCAATGTCTCGCCCCAAATGTGATTGTTCTGCTCGAGTTGGCAGCGTTTAGGCAGCGTTATTGTAATTGCGGTTCATTTGCTGGAATAGCAGTGCTGTAATGATGAACCTTCATGTGAGATCTACAGGAAGCTCCACTCCACTGTCTCCCACGGTCTCATCACTGTCAAAGGAGTCGTCTCCCTCTGCATTGGACCTCACCATTGTTTATTCTCTGATTAACATCAAAAATGAGCGGAGAGTAAAGACAGTGAGACCCAAAGGTGATGATCATAAGAGAAAGTGAATGAACAGGAAACAAAAGAATCAGAGGACGTGAGCGCTTGTACGCATCACCCGGCACCTTAGTGACACAGGCCTGTCTACTTCTATAATATTTTAACAGATAAGTCAACTACTCTGTAGATTACATTTGAGCAGCAATCACTTTATGCATTAAGTATAGAACAGTCTAAACTACTGCCTCTAAAGCTGTTTTAAATCTTTAGCTCTTGCTGCTTAATAATTTTTACATGTTAATTGTGCAGAGGTGGAAAAGAAAATGTCAGCGTCAGACAATGCACATGGCTGATTTTGTTCTGCAGTGAGACCAGCAGAATGTAGGGGACTTAATACCACTTTTCGCTGTTTTACCTCTGCTTTATTAAGCCCCAGCCAAGCATACCTCTGACATTTACAGAGCAGAAAAAGGGGCTAATGTCTTGATGCTTTCGCCTGGAGAAACAAAGACAAAAAAGATTATAGCAGGAGGAGATAGAGGTTTAATACTAACAGGTAGCGCTAGTAAAGGATAAGTATCTCTCGTGATATGATTTATATTTTCAATCCTCCAAAGTCTCATCTCATTCTCTGCTTTTTATCCTCTCTCTACCCTTCTCTCTCACACACATATACATACACACTGCTGTGTTTCTTTATGAGGGTGGAATTCTGACACTGAGGAGTTGGTTGGACACCTGTGATGGCGATATATTAGGAGTGTGTGTGTGGATGTCTTTGGAGGGATATGATGAATTGAACATGCTGACTATGAGGCAAAGCAAACGTCCAAGGCTTTCACCTGCCTCACACACCTGTACTTACAGAATACACACCTGTGCTTACCCCCTCTGGGCCTCAAAGATAGGGAAATAATCCTGGCTCTGTTTTCTTAGTGCCTCTATTTAACAAGAGGCTGATAAGGAGTGTGATGCAGGCTGATGGGCAGACAAAAGGTGATCTAATTACTGCTTTATAAGCCCTGATAATTAGATAATAGTAACCAAACCCTTATTGATTATTGGGAAATACCAAGCCAGCAGTTGCAAACCCAAGATACCTCAGTGTAATGCAGATTAGTCAGTTTCAGTGTGGATGTGACAAGCATGCATATCCACATAAGACTTGATCACCCTAAGAGCAAAATGTAGGTTAGGAAGTCAGGTTTGACTCAAAGCCTGTGAAATATACATTAGCTGGTTGTTATTGTTTTAGTGTTTTACTACTAATGCTGCCATTGCTCTCTATCTACCCCTGGGGCTTGTTTCTGCACTCGCTCGTTAAATCGTTAAGCCCATAGCAACACAAAATGCGTTAATTTGATGAATTTTGTGTTATCCCATTTCTGGGCTCGCTCGTTAGCTCGTTAACAACCAACACAATGCAAAATGCGTTATCCCGTTTCTGGGCTAGTTGGTTAAAAGTCTGCGCTCGCCCAATTCCACGTCACAGGGTATTAGAATGAGGATATATTCTTGTAGCTTCATTTCACTTGGTTTCCGTCATGTTTTTCCTTTGAAATAGTATTTACATTTGAAAAAGAAGATTTTTAACATAAGTTTGATCATATCTCGGTGAAGGAGAGAGCCGCTCCCATGGATGGACAGGCTGTAGATGAAAACAGGACTGACAGACATCCATTTGCTGATGCAGGTCCAGTCTGTAAGGATGCAGTTGGGTGGGGGCACATGCAGACAGCTGACGGGGGTACATCTAGTCAGATGAGGGTGAGGAGGTCCATCCAGACAGGTGAGGGTGAGGGAGGAGGTCCAGGGTCACAAATAGCCTATAATAATTCTTCATTCTAACCATAATGCTGACAGGTGAATGGAAACAGCAGGAGCGGAGACGTTCGTTTGGGGTTAAATAGTGAAGGCATGTGTTAGCGCACCCTTCATCCCAAATAGTGAGCTAACGATGGTGTAGTGAACGCAACAAGCCCAGAAACAGATTTTGTGTTCGTTAAGCCTCTGTGTTTGCTGACCCATCGTTAGCTCACTGTTTGCGATGAAGGGTGCGCTAACGGGTGCCTTCACTATGTAACCCAGAAATGAGCCCCTGGTTAGTCGTGTGGCAGTAACCTTCAGATCAACAAGAGGGGTGTTGGGGTCAATGACGGAGAAAAGTACAAGCAACTACAAACCTGCACGTTAATGAGTGCAGACCTTACAATAGTAGAAGAGGAAGACACTGGAGAGCAGTGTTTTCCAAAAGGATGAAATGAACTGAATGCAAAAATCAATATCTATTTTGGATTCGTTCTAATCACTGTTTATTCAACAGTCCTGTTAGTGGTACATTTAGACCAGGGATGTCAAACATACAGCTCATGGGTCAAAACCGGTCTGCCCAAGGGTCCAAACCGGGCCGTGGGATGAATTTATGAAATGGAAAAATGACACTGGAGATATTAGGGTGCCAAAAATCCTTTTAGTTCAGGTTCCACATACAGCTCAATTCAATCTTAAGTGGGTCAGGCCAGTAAAATACTATCATAATAACCTATAAATAATGACAACTCCAAATTTTTCTCCTTGCTTTAGTGTAAAAAAGTACAATTACATGAAAATGTCCACATTTACAAACTATCCTTTCACAAAAAATGTTAATAGCCTGAATAATGTTAAATGGCTTAAGAGACGTATGTGTAGTTTTAACAATATTCTGCCTGTTACTAAATGTTTTGTGCCTTTGCAGAGCCACTGTATTATTTAAGTTGTAATGCACATGTGTAAATGATAATCTGGGGCATAATATTGTTAAAAAAAAGTCATTTTACTTATTTTATTTTGCTGTTATTAATTTCCTGCTCCAGCTCAGATCATATTGGGCTGTTTGTGGCCCCTGAACTAAAATGAGTTTGACACCCCGATTTAGACTAATCTCTGGTGTATTTATTTCCTCGTTCCCTCTTGTGTGTATTCACTAGCCGGCGTAGTTGTTCTTCATTGTCAAGAGTTTGTGTGACAGTTGTACCTGAACTGAGCTGAGTGGCTCACCAGTGTCTTGAGGATGAGGTCAGGCCCGCTGATAAAAATGCATGAGCTGTCTCACGGCGTGAGATGTGCGAAGATGGACAGCCAGAGCACGACGCTTGAGCACACATCCGTCACACGCAGCGGCAGTCCAGCTCAGTAGTAATACCGCTCAGAGTGGTGGAGCCAGTGAATAAGTGTCTTGTTCCAGCATCTCCACCCGCAGCAAAGTGTATGGATCCTTTCCTCCCTTTTGCCCAGCAGAGAATCCAATCCTATATGACCACCTACAGACTCAGAACTAGACATCATCACTTCCTGAACTTGTGTATAAGTGTAGAGGCAGACCTGAGGGAGAGCATACCAACATCCATACAAGGCCTCTTTTTATTATATTACGCATAACATGCTCTTGTGTTACATGGTATGTCTCTGGTACATTAAGTCCTTATCTGATAAGAAGACCACATGTTCTTGGCAGTGCATTTACATAGGCTTTATGATACATTTTAGTTTAAATAATGGTGGGAAAAAATATTACTATGAAGCCAAGCAGCCAGATTCAACCACATTCATGTCATAAGCAATTAAAGGTATGATATGCAACGTTCCTGTCCGAAAATACCTAAATATAGCTAGACATATGCCATATATTGTTAACATTGCATATTTTTTCCCCAATATCAGTAAAATTCTTTGAAATCTCTAAATACATAAGAAACTGTTACAGTTGCCTGCAGTGGCTTCATGTTTTGTTTATTAACATCAGTGTTTAACATCACTTGAAGCTATTTCATTAGAATGGAACAACGGAACAGGAATATACATGACTAAACATACTGTAAATCAAAGTTTAATACAGTGCTTGGTCTATAAATGATAGTCATTGGCAAATGCTGTAAAAACAACTTCCATGATCCTAAACTAATTCATAATACCATGAAACTACATCTGTTGCTTTTGCTTAACTAATTTTTGATTCATTCCATGCCGTGCTTTTACGGAAAGATATCACATCAATAAATACATGATAAATCAAAATATATGAAGGTGCATGTCAGTGTTGTGGATGGGACTCTTCTGTAAAAACACGGCATCATGCTGCTTTTGAAAACAGAGTCACTGTGAGCAGGGGTGAGTTGATTTACTGTACATAATGGCTCCTGGTGAGGCGGGCTTTGTGGTCTCAGTGCAGAACATGGCAGGAGCCAAGTGTCACAGCCATTGTGGCGGATAGTACAAAAGCCTTAATCACATCCTTGAACGTTTGAACTCTCCAGTTTCACTTCCAGGATGGTGATGATTTTTCTGGAGAGCTGCTCACAGGCATTTGTCATTTAGAGGCCCCCGTAGCACGGCCAGTGGTGGAGTTATGAAGTTAAGGAGCAGCAGTGGTGGGCTTGTGTGTGTGTGTGCGCGCGTGTGTGTGCGTGTGTGTGTGAGTGTTTGTTGGCACTATTAATAACCATCAAAGCCCATTGTTTATGTGTTAGCATGGATATATGGGTCTGAGTAAATTAAATAAGTCCTTCATCCACTTCCTAGTGGCACCTATGACCCCGTAGCCCTAAGCCAGACCAGATGAAGTGTCCCACTGAATAAAAATTTAATAAATCTCATTTTGACTTTCTATGCTGCACTTAAAAAAAACACACACACACACACACACACACACACACATACACACACACACACACACAAACAGCAAGCCATAAGAGCTATTTCATTACCTCACCCAGCACCCAGTCCATCACTTGGATTCATGATGCAGCCCTTATTCCTTACATTCATGTGGTAGCTAAGGACCAGTGGAGTGGTTGGTTGGAGGTGGTAACTGGCCTCATTGACATGCAGGCACATTGCAGTATGTTCACTATAGGTCAGCTCCAAGCACACCTCCAATTATGCACTCATTTCTCAGGCCTGTGTATCATGGGTACCTGAAGACCCTCTCCTCCACCATCATTTCTAAAGCAATAAAGCACTTCTTTCCCCCTATTGAATCTGCTGGGGCAGCTCAGCAGTGCACGTAAAAAGATTACAATACTTGAGGGAGAATCAGATGATGCCATTCATTTCATTGCCTTACCCACAGGAGTAAGTGTTTAGACTAACCCACAGACACATAGATGGACCAGGAGAGCTACAGCATAAACACTGATGAGTGCAAATGCAATTTTCTTAATCTAAACACTTTATATTACGGTGGTTTTGCTAACATTGTTTTAATTTATAGCTAATAAGAATGCATAGCATTAGCTAATGGATTTATTAACCTTAATTAGACATTGATTCGATGCTCGATCCAGTAGCTGCAAAAAGCAAAGTATAACAGGTAGTAAATACATAGACAGCGTAAATACAGGATAAAGTTTGTATTAGCAGAGAAACAGAAGGTCCATCCTGAGTTGGTAATAATATAATAAACCACTTCTTCAGCAGTCTTAACTTGCTTATATGAGCTTGGAAATGTCATTAAATCTAGCAGTAAACATGTTAATTATGCTATTATTATCATTTATACAGTCGCAGAAAAAATTACTAGACCATCAAAAAATATCAGAAACAATGGTTTTGCAATCACATACTAACTCCTGTGTGTATCCTGTGATTAAAACAGACAGAAAAAAAAACAAAACATGGAATCCCTGAAAGCACTGTTTTTGGCAGTACGATTCCAAAACTATTGATGTAAGAACTGAATTGATTTTGGTTATTATCAAGAAAACATGGAAAATGGATAGATATCAGCTCTGAAATTAAACTACTATGAGCTATTTTTTGTTGTTATCATTATATTTGTCTAAGCAGATGTACCTTTAGTTGTACTAGGCATTAAAATGAACAAGAAAGTGAAGAAAACAAGGGTGGTCTATTCATTTTTTTACATGACTAGTGTGTTTAAACAATGTTATGTCAACAAACATCACATATAAGAACATGTGAGAGCTTTTTTATCTCTTAATTTCTGCTGATTTCAAGAACCTTACCGTATTGTGTTATTCTTATATTTTTTATTTATTCTGTACATTTATAGAGGTTAAAATAGCCTTCAATAAATGTGCTATATCATCACTTTTTTGTTGATGTCTTTTGAGCAACTTCAATGCAAGTGGGCATTAACATTACTCAACTGTACTGTAGAGTAAGAGGGAGACTCTCACTCATACAGTTTCACTTCTAAGTCATTACTCCTCACTCTGGGATTCAATTCTTAGACTCACACACAAACGTGTATCTTTAATATGAAGTTCTCCTGCCATAGTTCAAAGCAGATTCAGGAAAGCAAATGCCTGATCAAGAAGTGCTCTGAGTTTAGGTAGGAAGGGTGGTACAGTGAGTGGTACGCTTCAGTGACCCTGGCATTGGAAATCATTTAATGTGCATCACAGTTTAGTGTCCCTACCACCCGCCTGACATTCCCACAGATGTAGCGCTCTCATCTACACACTTTTCCTGTAAAGAGAAACTAAATCATACCATGTCTCTCTTCTTTTTCCCCTCAAGTCTCTTGTTTCACGTCAGCAATCTCAGTTCTTCTCAGGCAGGCCATCTGCTGAAAAAGAGATAACATTGCGCTTGCTGTTCATTACAAGTGATAGCAGAATAAAGAGTGAGAATCAGGGTACAAAAAAAAAAAAAAAACGAAAAACAAGGGGGAGGCTGCTTGAAATGCAAGCTATGTGAATCAGCCCTTTGCAGCAAAATCAGATATTCAGTTTCCCACAGTTATCTATTTATATATTCTGACTGCAGTGGGGATAGAGGGCAAATACACAGATGCAGAGTCAATATGACCCCACCACACCGTTGCCCGAAATATATTCTTTGACTGAAATACTATCAGATATTTGTTGGAGGGAAGCATGGATGCAGTGAGAGGTTGAGAGCAGCTCCTAGAATTACCCCTGTGTTTGCTTTCAAAGTATAGATCTTAGCAGGAGAAGGGCGGGGGGCAGTATGCAGAGCACTGAGGTGGAACAGAGACCATCTTGCAGGCTTGCTAGCTTGCTAGCAATGAACACCATCCCTTTGTTGCAATAGAAGATGAAGCAGGACAATCTGCTCTGCGCCTGTGAACACCCCTCATTACTCTTTCTTTACTCTGATATGTATTCTAGGCTGTATGCAGTTGGCTGGGACAGACTCAGGCACATATAGCAGGTTGTCTTTCGTGACACCTCGCTGAGATGAGCCTTGTGTCTGGTGCTGGGCTATACTTGAGTTCATGTGCTGTGACGCCACTGACAGCCCGCTGTAAAGAAGATGAATCTTGGGTGCAGTATAGGCTGCCTGCAAGTGTCACACTAGGCCAGTGCAGAGGCGTGGATGGCCAGTAACATCATTCTGTCGCCACCCCCAGTTTCCCCCGCCGCTTTCTCACATTTCCCCTCTGATGACATGACGGATATGACTCCGTCACCCTAACAGCAGGGGTAGGATGTAAGAAGACAGGGTGCAAGTGAAGGAGACAGAGAGATATCAGGAGGTGGAGATATATGGAGGGAGATGCAGTGGGAGGTTGAGAAGAGAAAGAGAGAGCCGGCACAAGTGGGAGGTTGGGAAGAATCCTTCAGAATGGACAACATGGATCTACTGCATTATTCATTCCTTCTGAAATTCTTTGAAGTTTTTTTGTACAGTCTTATATTCACTCAGTTCACCACGTTTGACCACTTTGGGTCTGAAAATCTCCAACTATTTCCACATTATAGTGCTGCTGCTTCTCGGCTGGACCTTAGTTTCCATGTTTGATATTTTATGGACCCTCTGTGAAGTGAACTTTTTTTGCCTTGGTCTGAGGTCGGGTTGCCATTGGTTACCTGTGATCAGCGCACATGTCTGTTGGCAGAATAACTAATATCTCTTTGGGGAGCCCTTCCTTTCATGCTCTGGCTGGGACTGGTGCGTGTATTGATTTGGTTGGTGGGCTAGAATTTCTCCTGGGAGCTAATAAAAATAATTACAAAAAGATCATCAAAAGCCTGACCTTCTGTTGCACACATGAATAAATATGTGATAAAGATAATAGAAATGGGTCTGTCTATGTGTGTGGTCACTGGAGAACAGATAGTGGACTGCTGTGATAATGGGCAGGATTGGATGTTTTTCTTTTTATGTGTCACTGACAAACAAATAGTGATAGGTTGTTTTGAAGACGCAAAGAAGTCCTCTTTATTGTGTTAAAGCACGCTCTAAAACTGCGTTGCATCCGATTTCAGTGAAGCTGACACAAGTAGACTGAAAGAAGAGACAGAAAAGAATCAGCTTCTGGTTCAGTAATCCCTCTCTGATTTCATTCTCTGTGTGCTTGTTTGTTTGTTCTCTGGTTCCTGTTTTCCTCCAGGAGTGGATGACTGCACAGCAGTGGTGAAAAGTAATGGTGGTGTTATTGCAGACAGGGGGAAACACAGCATTTTGATTGGAGCGTGTGCCCTGAGACCCAGTGAAGTGCACTCGCCTCAGCTCAGAGAGCACTTGATTGCACAGCACCAATGATCGCATTAAAAGGGCAACAGAAAGCCCATTTACCGTAAAGAGAGAGAGAGAGAGGGGGCCCAATAGGAAGCTGAAAATTGACTTTTACTTCTGTGTGGAACTTGGACTGATAGGTGGGCAGTGTGAGAATACGTCCAGATTTTATTGGATCTTCCTCGTTAGCACACATTTGGGGTTTTGACCGGGACAATGCAGTTAAAGACACACACACGCACACAAACACATGAGCAAATATTTGGGGTTTTATTTATGAGGGAAACATTTGCTCAGCCGCCAGCACATTTTATGCATTGAGGCTCAGGAGTTTTGAAATGCTGCTCTTTAAAAACATAATCCGTGGCATCTGGATGTGATTTTAAACTTACCTTCCTCTGCACCTGAGTACGTCCAAACTGTCCAGTCATGTCTGGCTTTCTGCACAGCTTTTCCTGGCAGTGAAAGGACAATTGTGGAGGCATCTGCTGTGTTGATTTCCACAGGAAAGAGGAGAGCAGATGGAGATTCAAGGTTTAAGTGATTAGAAAGCAGTAGATTGGAATACAAATTGGATTTAAAGAAATTAGACTGATATAAATTGAATGCAGTCACCGCAGTTGAGTGCTGTGTGCGTGCACTGGCCTTAGTGGAGAGCCACCGCAGGGCCTGTGGATTACAGAGGAAGCAGATGCTCCAATGAGATAAGAATAAATGTGCATTTGACACTCTATGGGAGGGAGATGGGGGTCTTCATGTCTGTCTTTTATCTTGCCCTCCATTTATCAATGTCACGGTGTTAATTACTGCTTCATTTATTAAGTCACTTAGGGGCAGAATGCAAACTCACCTCTTTGCCCCTGCTCTGAGAGTGAAACTGGCTGTTGGCTAGGTCACTGTTACCTGCCACTGAAGGAAGATTAAAAAAAAAAAAAGCATAAAAAATGCAGACAGCATAGCAGAGGTTTTCTGTTCACCATCAAAAGTACATCTTTGCACAAGATGCCAAGCAGATTAGATCAGTGGGTTATTGCACTCTGGAAGCAGGATATCACCACCCCCTTTGCTACAAACCCCCATCTGTGCCCCCACTTAGAGCAAGACACTAGGCCCTGATCAGTAATCAATGGCAGGGAAATGGAGGGAATTAGCCCAAATTAGGAAGAAGAGAGAACAGACTACCTCCTGTTCAGGGGTCAATACACCACTGTCTGATGTCTGATCCCTGTTAAGACCAATGATGAACTGGAGCACGTTCACACACAAAATGCATGTGTCTGCAAGTATATCTTTGTGTGTTAGAACTGAGTTACTTGCAAAAATGTTAATGAAAATGGTAATTTTTGCTATTCATTTTAACCGAAAGACAGTACTGAAATGAAGATGATGTGATTTTTTTTTTTCCCAAACAAGTGTTTCATCCCTACATCTGGAGCTTTTCTATACTGTATAAATCACACTGCTTCATTTATAATAGTATGCTGTGACACATTTTACATGCATCAAAGAACTGCACCTTCTGTGATTTGGATGTTGCAGTTTACCAAATTGCGACTTTGTTGATATTTTGATGAATTGTTCGGCCCTAATGTGCGTGTGTATATAGTGTTTGATTGTGTGCACATCCATCCACCACACTCGGAGTCTTTGAAGTGTATTTTCTGCTGACGAGTGGGTTTCTACCTGGCTTGTCCTTCTGCTTGGAGACGTTTTTGGGCAGAAAAGACCGGGATACAGCCTGTCCCAGCTTCCCCTGGGAGATTTGAGTATAAGGGGTAGTGGAACATGTGCACAACCGACCAAACAAAGAACTGGAAACCTCCAATGTTTTGCCTTCACCTCTTCATGCTGAAATTAGTCCTTACTTGGGCACAAAGAGCTGTGTGGTACACTGCTCCACTGTGCACCAGGCATCATCCTATTACCAGTGGTCTGCCCCGGGGAAGGGCACAGTCATCAACTCGGCTCAATCACACGCACACCTGCAACAACTAATTTTAAGACAAAGAGCCCAGCACTTGACTTAATTTAACAGTGACTGGTTAACATTTTGCTGCCAAAGGAGTCAGAGTTATTGATGGGGTATTGAATGTGGTTCTAAAGAAAGCGGCTGCTGGAAAAGTATGCCTTTTCCCATTTCTCTGTACTGCCTTTGATTGTGTGATGCTGGATCAAACTCTTTGATTGTTGCACAGTTCTCAGGGCTTCTATGATGCAAATGTGTGTGTGTGGCCTACAGCATCTTATCTCCATCGCAAAGACCTGGTCACAGACACACACAACACTCTGACTCATGGAACATTATCTCAACTACCAGACTCCCACAGCTCACCCACTGCTGACCCTAATGAAAAGGAGTGGGCCAGTGTTTTCAGCCGTGGGGGGATTAGGATTTGACACGAGCCTGGTCCCTAGCACACATCACAAACTGACTTCCACGACGGTCGATACAACAGTTTTACTTGTCTGCGTCCAACTGAAAGACAAATGTATAATTTGTGTATGTGCAGTTGGTTGCTATGCCTCATTTTGCTGTTCACCCTTGGGTCCAATTACCCACAAACCTTTGCATATATGTTTTAGAAGAGCAGATGGCTGCCTCTTGACTTGCCTGAAATGGTGATTAAAGGGTTTGGTATTAGTTTTTTCACATGCTTTCAAGAAAATACATGTGATTTCATCCAGTTCCCAATGCTGGAGTGTTGATTTTACTTAAATTTTAGTTGGATTGTAATGTTAGTTTTGATCTTCTGTTAAAAATGTTTCATTTATAGCAATTTTTCATTGCCTTTTTCATACTGCATGAGCTCATTTTCATCTAACTTTAATTATTTAAAGTCCACAACTAATGGCGTCTCATTTCCTCCAGGATCCCGTCTGCGCCAGGAGGACTCCCCACCCCGGATTGTGGAGCACCCCTCTGACCTGATCGTATCCAAAGGGGAACCCGCCACTCTCAACTGTAAAGCAGAGGGGCGGCCGACCCCGACAGTGGAGTGGTACAAGGACGGGGAGCGGGTGGAAACAGACAAAGATGACCCACGTTCTCATCGCATGCTTCTCCCCAGTGGTTCGCTCTTCTTCCTTCGCATCGTTCACGGACGTCGGAGCAAACCGGATGAGGGAGCTTACGTCTGCGTGGCCCGGAATTACTTGGGAGAAGCCGTCAGCCGCAATGCATCTTTGGAAGTAGCATGTGAGTCAAAAGCTACATCTTTTCCCTCTCTTACTTCACTTAAATGATGATAAGTCAGTTGGGTGGACAAAAGGGGTCCTGATCTTGCAGCTTCAGATAATTGAAAGACTTAATTTACATTAAACACAAGAACATTGAGAGATAATCAGAGATGATTACTTGTTGAAACTGTTCCGTCTTTATACGTAGAGGAAAACTGGCTTGTCTTTACCATGAGAAATAACAGAAAACAAATCAACATTTAATGAGGCAATGTCATCTTGATTCCTGTGTTTTCAATTTACAAATGCTGTAATAATTTCCTGTTGGTCTGTAAGGGACAGTTAAGCTCTGCTGCACTCACACAGAGTGACATTGTTCAGCGAATAATGAATTGCAGAGGGAGCGTTCAAGACGGGTGTGATATATTTATAACTCAAGGGAGTCTTATTGAAGTTGTCTGCAGACCTTTGAGTTGGACATAAAGCTACTGTCAAGCCGTATGAGAAAGACATGCTGGCACGGCAAACATGGGTCCCTCACAGGTGAGTGGGGGTAGAGCGACAGGCACAGATCAAAGTCCTGATGGACATTTGAGACAGGCAGCCTGGACTGTGTCGGTGAACACTGACAGGAAGAACCTGAGCTGTGGATTAAATTACCTTTGAAGATGAACCTCCCCTAGCAGAGTCAGGCAGGGCTTCCTATGGAGCAGCTCTCAGGGACTTGAAACTGCCCAGAGGGTGGAGCAGAAAACCTCCATGGCCTTATGTTGCATTACCAGTAATGCTATGAATAACCTTAGCAGGGCTATATATAGTTTCCGTCTTGTGGTGTTGGGGATATTGACTTGTTTTTACGTATATACATGTACTGAGTATACTAGATCAAGCTTAGAGAGGTAGATTCTTATGACCTATTTAGAGAGAAAGTGGATTTATTCAAGAGAAACTAGCAAATGAGCCTCTTTTGAATAATTCACCAATAGAAAAATACAGTCATCAAATTAAGTGGTGACTGTATTTTTGCAGTAATTATTAAGATCATTAGTAAGGCAAGAAGTTGGTTTGTGATCCTTGGGAAATTTACTTTATTTGTTGAGGAAGAGGGGGGCTGGTCTCCGCCTCTGATCCAGTCCCCTGCTCTCCCGAGGGCCCCCAGCTGCCCCCCAGGTGCTAACTGTGTGACAGCAGGTTGATCTATCGATCGGTATAAGAGGGCTCTCCCAACCTAAATGAAAATTCATGAAAAATTGATGAAGTCCCCAGATTATTTTATTCTTCCCGTCTCAAATTGTTTCTTGGTATTTCTCTTCTGGACACCCCCCCCCCACACACACACACACACACACACACACGCACAC
>JAPQRP010000006.1:29648888-29666388 GCA_037367295.1 Apogon hyalosoma | reverse complement strand
CCCATTGTCTTTTAAATGTCACGAACAGACTAGCATATTCATGTTCCACTCATTTCGTAAATGTTGCATAAATATCAAGTGTTTATTTTGTTAGCATGCTCTAATGCTTAACTGTCCTGGCGCTCCCTGTCAGTCAGGTCTTCAGGAGGACTGGGTGGAGGAGTGGGGGATGAGTGTTGGGGGCTAAATCCCTCTGCATTGGCTTATTGCTCTGATTAGCTTTATCAGGTCCTGACATCCGTCTTGTGATTGTAAAGCCAAGCTAATCGCAGAAGAAAACGCAGTCTTTAAATCGAAATCCATGTTCAACTCCTTTTTTTTGTTTATGATATGCCTAACACCCCCCACCTTCCACCACCTCCCAATCCCCCTCCTTTATATTGAGCACACCTTTGCCCCCCTTCCGTTCACGAGTGGTTGAGCAGGACCCTACTGAGATAATTGAATTGCAGCTCTGAAACAGATTGAACTCTGTGTCCACTGAGCGGAGTGGTGCTGGACATCAAGCTGGGCAGCACTCACCGCTCTGTCTGTCAGAAGAGTGAAAGTGGAGAGTAGAGGAAGAGGGGGTAGAGGCCTCCGAAAGGCACCTCTGCATTATTAATATGAACCAGATTGGTGGGACTCAAGCCTTTTACTGGGCTTTGTCCTTTAACTGCGTCTTCTATAGATGTTGATGTTGAGCGCAAATTGTTCACAAGTGAATGTACAAGAGCCTGAAAAGTTTATGGAGCATTTGTATTTCCTGCTTAGACATCATTTTGCTGAATTCAAGAAGAGATTTCATTATAGCTCTTGTTTTCTGTCCTGTACTTCAGAAGATAGTTGTAAATACGCCTAAAGGATGTCAGCAGTCTGCTTTGTAATCTCATTTCTCTTAACATGCTCGACAAAACTGACTGTAGGCCAGTTCTATGGGACGGATATGCTGCATATTAGAGGGGATGTGCCCCCTTTTCTCTTTTCAGAATAAACTAGGTCAATGAGCAGGTTCATAAATCATTGTGAAGCCTGTGACAGAAATGCTAGCTACAGCCACCACTGCTGAATAAATTGCTTGCACTGCGGATATCTGTGTATATGTAAGTGTGACAAGGCACACCTGGGGCAATAGGATCCCAAGGAAAATGTTAATTAGCCTCATCTTTTCAGGTGGATGGGTTGCACGTTGATATGTTGTGCTCCAGATATAAGCATGTAGGGTTAAGAGTTACACTCGGGCTAATCAAGTTTGGGAAGTGACTTGAGCCTGGTGACATGTACTGTATGTGATCATATGTGTGTTAGAAATGTGGAGTAGAAGGTGGTGAGTCCCTGGGGACATACATCAGAAGAAGCAGGAACTTAAGGTGTAGATTTGTATCCTTTGCTACTCAATTTGTAACCTTTAAAAATGCAAATGACACAAATTAAACAGATGTCTTGGGTTGGATCTAAATGCCGCTTGGAATGGGATTGGATGACTTTTAAAAAGGTCCTCTGATATTATCTAATGTACCACTTCTGCAATTAAGTGAATCGTTAGGTAGCATTTGGTGCTCGTACAACAAGGTAATTAGCGGGAAAATAGAGTTGGGAGAGGTGTGATGGAAAGGAGGAGGAGGAGGGTACCAAGCTGTTCCTGTTGTGTCCAGCATGAGGGGAAGCTAATAAAGGGACAGGCCAGGAGGAGCAGGCCAGGTGGGGAGTCAGGCTGAGATGCACTGCCGAGCCTTTCACAGGCTCATCTGGACTCATTATTCCATCTCCGAATTGAGAAAATGGAGTGACAAGTGCACACAAACAACAAATAATCACACAAACACACAGAGTTTCACACGTCATGTACATAAACACCTGCCCCAATGCTCGTATATCCCCGGTAGGCTGAGATTTAATCTGCGCTGAAGTCCTTGAGAAGTAATGAAGGGTAATGAAGGAAGCCGCAACAATGCAACCGCTAAGGCACATTAATGATGCATGCTGTAGTTAGGCAGTAGAACTCAAAAACTGAGCACAGACCAGTTTAATGTGCTGGAATGTGTAGACTTAGGAACCCATATAAAGCAAACAGGAGCTTTATGTTTTAATGCAACTGAATTATTATGGCTTGAAACACTTTGTAGTCCCTAATTCTTGTATCTGAAACTATTCCTGAGACACATTCTGACTTTATCCTTCATGTTTACTAACTTTATTCAGAAATAATCATAAATAGAATTATGCAGCCTGGTCAGAGTACACCAAGCTTGTCTGAAATTGTGGTGTATAGGCTAACATGGTATTTTTTTTACCAAAGAAAATATCTAGAGGTGCATTTTCAACCAGTTGTTTTTAATTTGTATTTTTAATTTGCACCTATGGAATAAGAGCAACAAAAAAAAAAAAGAAAAAAACTTAGAATGTAGCAGAAAAGGTTTTGATGCTTGAAGGTGGAAAAGATGGGACACTGATAAAAGTTAAATGCATATACATGAAATGGAAGCACATTTGGTATGTGTCTGCATGTGTAGAGAAATAATGAAGTTGAAACATACAGAAATACTGTAAGCTGCAGAAACAAATGCTGGATAAAGGTTCTGACAAACTGCAAGAATCTTCGAAGCATTTTGTCATCCGTATGTTTGGTTCAATTTGAGATGCAGCCTTAAAATACACAAACCTTTTGTCTTTTAGTTCCATCTTGTCTGAGATCCTATGTTTGACTGCCAAACTCTTCGACCTTGATGATGAAGAAGCAACAGTTGAGGATGAAAATGTGCATAAAGTAAAGTCTTCTTTTCTGAAAATTTCCTAAAATGTTGTTAAAATTTTGGATGAATGGAATTTACCTTGTGCTCATCCCAAGAAAACCAGGAACCATTGGATGTTGATATAAAGAAAATTTCATGGCTGTCGTTATTAGTCGCTTTTCCACTGAACATGTGCGCAAAACTTTACCAATATGTACTAAATATCGAAAAAAAGAAGTGCATAATGTCAGTTTTTCCATTAAATCACAAATGCGATGATTTGTTTATTGATTATTGTGAGATGACACGAGAATATCGTGTTGATTTACAGATATATTCATTATTATTATATATTACCCCTCTATCCTGTACTAAATTAAAAATTGATTCGCTTTCCTGATGTGTCCACACATACTGTGCCATGTTTCTTTTAAAATTCATCTTCGCTTGTCGTCAACATTAGTTTTTTTTTTTTTTGTTTTTTTTTATGCACACAACTCTAGTTGTGGAAAAAGGTCTTTTCATTGCAGTTTTGTGTGACATACCAATTTTGCTACGCCTGAAAAATCACCTCTTGCCAGCACAAAAACTTTTAATCCAAAAACAAGAGTTTTGGCGAAATTGACGTTTTACCAGTAGGTACATTTTTATGCACAAGTTATATTTGCGCAATTTGAGGCTCAATGGAAAAGCGACTATTGTTAACTAAGCAGTACCGGATGTTTTTGCTTTTATGTGACAGAAAGTATAAATGCATAAAATGTGTGTATGTTGTCCTGTGATAAGATGCATAGTGAGAGCAGGCAGGGATGTGAGAAATATCTACCTCTGATAAAATGTGAGAAAGGAAAAAGCCTTGATTAAATGTGTCAGCTCTGTGTCTGTGCAGCTGGAGTTGGCTGACCCCGGTAAGGAGGTGTTGTTATCTGTTGGGATTTACTCACACAGCGTTCACACACACAAACATCAACTCGCATCGACACAGGTCTCATGTACAGTAGCATACAGATTGCTCTTATCTCATTTGGCAGCTACAGGTGGCTACAGTAAAGTAAATGAGGAGATCTGGCTGCAAACACAACACAACAACACCTTCTGTGCTAACGCGTGGAAAGAGACCAGCCGGCAGAAATGCAACGGAAATTTGGGATATAACCTCTCACAGGGATATAAATCATACAAATACACTGCAGTCACCACTGGCACTCTGACCTTTGGCTGTCATGCACACAAACTACCACATTCACACACTCATGATATGTCCTGAGACTGCACTTTTTTATCCTTACGGGCCTTGTGTCCCTGCTCTGACCTCTGCAGCTCCACAGAAGGAAATAAACCGTCTGTGTTACCTATTACCGTCAGAAGAAGCAAGTGTATTGCCAGACAGAGGAAATATAGCACACCTAGACTGCACCTCTGTGGTTGAAGAATGACAACGATAATGGAGTATTGGAGCAAGAGCTGTGGACAAAGACAGAGAATGTGGTGAGGAGGAACATGAAGGGTGGCAAACAGACGAAGCCCTTAATGAGATCTAAGTTTTGGACGACCTTTGACCATCTCACTCAGCCACTTTCTTTCCTTTTCCTTTCACTCCATCTTTCTGCTTCCACCATTGTGTCACTTTTGAGTGTATAACCCGGATTAAACAAGTGTGTGGCTTTCCGTCATGGATGCCATGGCCCGTCAGGAGAGGAGTGAGCCGTCAAGTGGAGAATGCTGAGCCAGCCGCTTCTCACGCCCATTAGTGCCCGGCAAGATGAAGCACCCGTCGCACCGGGTTTTGTTGTGTTTCTTTTACACACCCCACTCTTCGCTCCTCCACACTCTCACTCTTTCTCTCTTTATGGTGACATTATTATTGATGGCCTCTCCACTCTGACAATGCAGGTCTTTTGCTTTGTCTTTGCTGCCTGTTTGTGGGTTTTTTTTGCCTCTCTCTTCTTATTCTCCTTGCTCCCCATCACCACTACACATCCCATCATCCATGCTTTACACCATGTGTGCTCAGTCGGTGGTGACGGAAAAATAAATCTTTGCATTAACATCAGGTCCCTAAATTGTGCAAACTTGGCAGCACTGTTGTAAAAAGTGGGCACTTCCACAGACATTCTCTATAAAATTAACTTCCCCCTGTCTTACACCTCTTTTTCCTTCATCAGCTAGTTTTAGACTGAGCTGTAAATTATTGAAATCTGTCTGCAGGCTGATTATTGATCAACTTAAAAACACAGACAGGCAGAGAGGCTCCTGCTTTCATGGGTGGATTGCACTTTGATTTCTGTTTTCATATTGACTCCTGGACGTAATTTATTCAAGCCCCATGTAGGATGCAGTTTTTTCAGTTTCAGCAGATTTATTTGGATGATAATCGAGGTGAATTTATTCCAGCATAAACCTTACTTTATCAGTCAATTAATCAGTTGTCCAGGCTGGGTGCAGATAACCTAACACATGGGATTTCCAACTCTAAGTCTATTTAAAATTGTTTCACAGGTGTGCTATTTACTAGCATGTCGATGAATATGTCTGATACCGCTCTATTTGCTGACAAGTGGGCGAAGGGACGAGTGAGTGATAATAATATTAATCGAAAAACGTGACCCCGAGTCAAATCCCTGTAGACCGCTGCATTTTGAGCGTGGTTTGCCATTGAGTCCAGCCGGGATTGGATCCTCTGACCCTTGGAGAACCCTTTGCCCTCTCCTATCCACCCCAGATCTCTGTCAAACCATAATTCCTTAACCCAGCACTCCCCTTCGATGAATGTGTCGCTGTTGTGACTGACCTCCCCCACCCACCCACCTTTCTCTCTCTCTCTCTCTCTCTGAGACCCTCTGAGACTGCCAGTGATGGTAATCCATCATATGGAGCAGAGGAAGAGGTGACAGGGTTGTGGGCTTAAGTTCAAACGTTAGTTGATATGGATTTGATTCAAATATTGTTCAGATTGATTCACCCTCTGCTCTGTTATTTCAATCCCTAGTTCTATTGCCCATTATTTCCTTGGTTACATTTACACAAAACCTTCAGAACACATTCTTTCACATCCATACACACTTTAGTGCAACACTGCAGGGTGCACAGTGCTGCTGGGAATTGATCCTGTGAAAAGGGTCAGGACTCAGCCAGACCCACAACTAAGCACATTTATTTTGGGTTACAGCTGTCAAACTGCACATTGGTCCTCTGATAGATATGTGTTATTGGAAGCTGTTGTGCAAACTTATAGCAAGTGCCCATACAATGACAAACACACCTAAATGTTTTAGGTGAATGGTTGGTCTTTGAGCTGTGCAAACATTAAGGCCTGTACCTCCTTAAAGTAGACCTTTGGGAAAGAAAGGGTCATGACATTTCAGCATCATAACATTCTGTGCTTAACTATGTGGATAGCGAGCAAATGGGAAACTGGGGAAAAGGAGGAGGGCAATTCATGTAACACAAAGTGGAATCTGGTTTTACTAAGTTGAGAGTTCTCATTATGCACTGCTGTGAGCGTTGTGGTTTTGCGAAAACTGTAATCAGAGCATTCCAAGTCACAGCACATTTTTATGCTTGATTGGTTTGGGTTTTGCAAATGTGACAAATTATTACTTTCATGTAGTATTTCATTCGTTCCCATAAACCGTTACCAGGCTTTACTTGGCCCAAGTCCACGGCAGAGTTATGGTGGATCCGGATGTGTTATGACTTGGTGATCCCTCGATGGCGTAGACAGATATTGTGTTTGGCTTGGATTACTTTTGCTGTAAGGGACACCTAACAGCCACCAGAACCCTGAACAGCTGCAAACCAGAGTTGAAACCTGATCATCCACTCTTAGCTTCTTCCTCTCTCTCTCTCCCTCTCTTTCCTCTTTCCCCTTTTCCACGCCCTCCCTCTCTCATTTCCTTCCCTGCTGTTTGAAAGTGATACTCAAAGCATTTGATCACTTTCAAAAAGTGAAGGGAGACAAGATCAAATGTTTGGAAGTGTGATTTCTAAGACAGCTGTGGTTCCACTCCGTTTTACAACCTGACCTTTCCATGACTGCACCACTGCATCCATTGGGCAAATCAGCAGAGGAAGTTGGGTGGCTGCTGTGTCTAGTTCAAGGTGACCTTGTGTGTTGCGGACTTAATGGCTCTCTATTTCAATGTGGAGTGTGTCCTAACTGCTGCCTCTTCCTGTTAGACTGCTTTGGGATCAGTCCCAGGCCTGGATGAGGTGAAGACGGGGACACAGACACAGCGCTACATCCAGTCTGTTGAGAATTAAACGTCACAAGTGCCCGACATCAGCAATAGGCAAAAACATGGATTTCATAGAGGAAAACTGGCTACCTCAGTCCTGTGTAATGCAGCGTGACCAGGTGCAGGGAGATGACATCACATGGTGAATGGGGCTGAGAGCTGTGGTATGTGTGGCCACCTGCTTCTGCAGCTGGGTGGATGATTAGCAGCTAGCCAGGCTGATTATTAACCAGCTCGACACTCATCCAGCCAAACGGACAGACAGACTGACTGAGACACTGACAGACATTGCACATTGCCAGATATGAGCCTTCGTGTTGGTTGGCACACCGGAGACCAGACAGGCTCGTCCAGACCACTTAAGCACTAGCATGGCCAAAGGCCAACTGAATGGAAATCAGGACACCCTATTCAAATGCTAAGCAGAATCTTATCTCAGTGCCTCTTGCTGCTAGCCCTCATGCTCTACACTGTCCAGGGCAAAGCTATTAACAAACATGCAGGTGCTTGTTTGTGTGTTTCAGTGTATGTGTGTTTTTTGTATAGTCAGTTGGGTGTATGTTACTGTGTGATTGATGCACATAGAGAAATTCAGAGAGTATTAAGTATTTGTGTTTTTAGTATGTTTAGTAAAAAGGTTTGGTGATATACCGTTACACACCATGAAGGGTAGAAATGTACCTACTATTACAGATTTGGCAATGCCGTTCCTACCGTGTGATTGCATGATGTTTATGCATGATTTTGCTGTCTTGTAAATCCAGCTAGTTTGCAAGGTAACATGATTTAGACAGCACTATTTAGCATGTTAATGCTTGTGGTAGTATGAGTCTTTTACCTCAAGGGTTGTCTCATGTGAAGCATTTGTTTTTTATGTTGTATATATGGAAGGATAAACTACAAGAAAAAAATTATTAAATGTGACAAACTGCTTTATGGTTACTTTAACACTCTTCATAGTGTGATACAGCAATTACTGCACAGTGCTGTATACTGTTTCTGTGGTGTAAAATTACATAGAATTGGTAAGCTGCCTCTTCTGGAAATCTTACCCCAATTGCTACTGTTGACGTGTGCTTCTAAATTCAATAATTGTATATACAGGACTACCCACTCGCTACCTATCAAGACAGAAATGAAGGCAGTGAATCATCTTAAGCGTGGCAATAATTGCAGGGATTTGTCTTGGATCCACTGAGATCTCCATATTCCACAGGAAATGAAATCTAACGACACTGAGTGATCACCAAGGGGTGCATGGCTAACTGATGAGCGCCCTCATTTGACTCCACCGATCTTTAAAAGCCATTAACGCTCTCCTGTTTCATGCACAAATTAGACCTACACACACAAAGGCACACAGCCACAACGGCACATGGAGGTTTGGAATTCATACTCGAGACATGGTTTAAAAATACACGTATGTACACAGTAACACACACCGCTCCAGACTCCAAACTCCCTCCTTGTCGTCCAACTGGCACAGGGAACGTTTTGCCCATTTGAGGCCTAAATGGCACTGTAAGGGAAAAATGAACCCTGAGATGCTGTGCTGTAATGGAGCTGAAAAGAACAGCTTAATTGGCCAACATAAGCCATGCCCAGGCATTAACTGTGAAATTTACATGTTAGCTTTTTCCCCCGTTTTTCTTTTAAAGATCCCTGTGGTGTTCATGTGGAACAGACACATGAATTACAACTCTGACACATTATGAATATCGATTTGGCTGCTGTTGCTATGCAGGAGGTTATGGATAATTATATTATTCAAAACAAGTGGAGTGGGAAACATCTGCAATTAGTTGGTTGTCAGTAGTTTGGGCAACTAATGTGTTATTAGTTTAATTGCCTATTTTTTTGTAATTTACTCCTCCACTCACGCATAGCCTTCCTCTATGAAGAAACATGAAATGATGTAGACTCTGTGTTAATTGTATTCATGATCCCTGGATAACTGGTTTCAAATAAACATAATCTAACCTAAAATGGGAAATTTGAGAGTATAGTAAATTACACTTATCAGGCTCTGAGCAGATCAGGATTGTCGACGTGATTTAGCTCCATTCTCAGTAATTTAGGGGTTGATAGGCTGGTTGTACCTCTGGGTCCAGATAGGCTGACCTTTGGCCAGCTCTGGATGTGACCTCTGACTGACCATCGATTGACCATCATCTGACCCCACAGCTTGAAAACAGAGCTGCATACGGGTCCATTTGGCCGGCTGGAAGGCATCTCTAGCATATGCTGCTAATACAGTTATGCTAGTGTTATTGGGAGATGTATTAAAGGCGAAATAGGTAGAGAAGGAAAGGTTATTCCTGTGTCAGAGGAAGAAAAGCACTGATAATTCACTTACAGGCTAAAGGATATGACCATCTGTCAGCTTATTCGTTCTGTTGTTATTACAGTAACCTTAAAACGAGACCACAGCTGGATTCAACTCATTACTGGCTTCGTGACAAATTGACCACAGGTTGATAAAGTGGTATGTGTAAAGTGTTTACCATTGTTTATGGACTAGATTCTTTATTATTTTATGCTTAAAGTTCATTTCCTGCTTTGTAAGACAGTGTGTAAGCCTAAACCGTACACAGTCCTCCTACATTTGCAAAGTACCAGGCCAGATTCTGTTATCTCTCCTCAGCATCTTACCTCTCTTCAACCCCCCACCCTCATCCATTTCTCCCTTATCCCCCTAAATTGCTGTTCCCTAACTGGCAGAAGATGATAACATTCTCAGCCCAGCAGCCAAAACCCCCATCCTCACCCCCTTCTCGCTATGAAAAATCAAATAGCAACCTAGTGACTGACTGCTAATAAAATTAGCAGGATTTCTCATAAACCTTAATAAGTAACCTGACGCGATAAAGGATGGTGATGAGGGCAGGAGACAGCACGGTGAATCGGAGGGGAAATGGTGGGGGTATCACTCATCTCAGAATCACTCAATGGTGCCAACTGGGGTGTTGATTGTCATAAATATTCGGGGACCTTCAATTTTCACCCACATTCCCTACCCCCACCTCACCCCACAAGAGCATCTCACCTCCTCTGACTGCATCCATGTGCCAGTAACACCATGCTCAGTCCTCTCTCACTCTGTCTGTCTCTGTTTTCACACACAGCAGGGGGATGGTTGGCCCAGGAACGTGGCATCATTAACTTTCTTGAGTGGCAGACGTTAGACGTGCAGAGGGCTGTCTTGTCCCACCCCCCGCTGGGTGTCCCTTAACCCCCATCACTCCTCGTTGTCATCGTCCATCTCCGTATTCGACTGCTTCTTGTCTCTGCTTCCACAAACATATTTCATACAGTTTAATGCTCAGTGATGGGTGAATGAGAGGAAATATTTAAAAAAATCCAGATTCAGTGTGCAGGGTGTGGTAGGATTGTTTATGTTAATATATGCATGTGTGGTTTTGGAGATGTCTTGACTTTATAAATATGACCATTCTGTGTAATAGAGAGTCTACCACAACACAGTGAGGGGCGTTTTTGTTGTTGCCACCAGTGTGGCACGTGCTGCTGAGTTCCCTGTGGTGGGATGCCCTGTCTCATTAATCACAAGACCTTAGCTAGAGCTCTGACAACCTACAACCCGGTGGCCTAGCACCTCCCCTCATGTATTCTGTGCAGGCACTGCATCATTATCTGCTCACAGGGAGGAGAAGAAGGCAGCGCCACAGTGACAGCTGCTAGTGGTCATTTGAACCGTTTTGAAATGAAACTCCTCACTTCACATATCTCCCTCTAAGTTTTTTGGCTTTCACTCTTCTTGGGTTCAAAAGTTTTGAACAGTGAGGGCAAAGGTCAGAGGAATTGCTAAGTCGTCACGGCAATTCTCGACAACATCAGATGTCAAGAGAGTTGGTCGACCATGACAGAGGCAGGCAGAGAGCACCGCAGTACCTTTTGGAGAGCAGGGGAAGCAGAACAGAAAGCAATAGTTTTTGCTAAGCATACTCTCCCCCTCTACCCTGTCTGGGGTGAGATGATGGCTCTGTGGTCGAGAAAGGGTACTTAAGTGCTCATGGGGGTGGCGTTAAGGGCTTGTTGGGGTCCAGGTCTGGCTTGTACTGTGGGGTGCTGGGGCTGAGAGCAGTGCTGTGGTCTAGTTGTGTCATGAGCATGTAGCTGAGCTGTCACTTTTCTCTAATTGGCTTAGATCAGCCGATGAGAGGCTCAAAGCTCACTGACCCACCATCTCCATCTCGTACTGTCTGCCTTTTTTCTCTTTAGAATTTTTTTTTTCTTCTCCTAAGCCCAGACAGTGGTCTCATAGTCCTCTCCACGGACTATTTAAATTCTTGTTTCACTGTCAGCCAGTTTCTGTGCTTGTATGCATTGTCTGTGGAGCAGTCTACAAGAATTATGAGGAAGGGGACCAGCTTGATCTAATCCTGATTGGAGACCTGATTGATTCAGGCCTTGGGGTCGCAATGGGGTCAATACATTGGCAGATGATAACATGATTCATCTGTAGGGAATAAACCAATCAACTCATTTTGAAATGCCATTACACCTTGTATCAATCCAAACAACAATTCACATCAGCTGTCTTTAGCGATACAGTTAAGGATGCATGCCGGAGTCTCATTTTGCAGCACTACAATCTGTCAGTTATTCCATATCCTGCCAGAGTGGGTGTTCCTTCTTGGCCAGTCTTGGATTTACGATGTGCTGTGAAGGTTCAGGGAATGACCCCTTATTGTGCATCCCTGATGATGTTCTAATTGGATGAGGTGACCTTTCCTCACTGTAATTTTGAAGTGTCCTTGGTCGTTGGGGGTGGAAACAGATTAAAAAGCAGCAGGGGTGGGCTGATTGATGTGTGCTGTGGTTGTGGTTGGACAGTGACAGGTAGAGGGACAGTAACATATGAGTCCACAGTTGTTGAATAGGAGGGGATGCATGGACCGATGGATGGGAGGTGGCTGTAGCCAAGCTGACTGATTGCCACCTTCTGGTACATCATCCCCCATCTCAGGGTGACTGGTGGGAAAGGTTGAATGCAAATTGTTTATGCTGACGTTGTCAAATAATAAATGCATTGTAAAACAGCTACAGTTTATGTGGCAAAATTGTATTAAATCACTATTTTATGTACACATTTCATTGTACTGTCATCAATATCGTGTATATTTACACCAGTAATGTTTTTTTGTCTCTGTAATATGATTACAGTATGTGTGTGAGTGTACACTACTGTATGTTTATCCCTGATTTTGGCTGATTTTTGCTTTGCACTCATGTGTAGAGCTGCTACCGTGCTCACAAAGCCTCCAGCATATATTTATATATTTGTGTCAATATGAAATTTTCTTTGCTTTTCTTTGTAGTCAGAATGACTTGTGTGGTGAATGGGCTTGTTTAGGTGCATTCACTGGTGGATCCTATTTTGAAGGCACATAAAGCTGGAACTAATTCCTGCATATTTATTTGGCTTGGTTGAAGCAAGCTAAGCACTAACCCTACTTAATATTCCTGGGCATGCTAACTGGAACAGCCTATTGGTGATAGCAGAGCTGCTTCATACAGCCTTTGGAAGATTGTAAGTGGAAAAATTGAGGAGCCTTAGAATGTCCAAATAATTTATTCCCTTGCAGATGAGCATGGCAGTATCTGTGTGTTTAAGGTGCTTGAATTTGCTTTCCCAGCTGTCTTTTGTTATTAGACCTAATCTCATTTTTAAAAGCTATGCTGAAAGGCTGGGAGAGGAAATAATCTACTCAATAACAGTTGCTGCTGCACTATTCTCATAGCTATTAAATCGCTACGTTGGTAATGATTTGCCTCCCTCTATTATGGACGGTTGCTAAATTTAGCTTTATCTCTTAATGTGGATGAGGTGTGGTTGATTAGCTGTCATGTTTAAGTGTGCCAGAGAACATGCATCTTATGTGCACAGAGTGGACAATGGTGTGTTTTTTGTGCTATAGTCACGATAGCAATGTATGATAATCTAAGTTTAGGACAATTGTCATTGTATAAAGAGTAAATATTCATAGAAACAAAATTATCTTTAAGCAGAACAGTGAGATTTGCAGCACAAGTCAAATAGCTAAAGAGTGAGTAAACATTTAACCAGCATCTGCCGTGAATCTTTACATGATAGCTATTTATCAATTACTCATTAATAAATAAATACAATAAAAATAAATGATTTTAATCCAATACAATAGGTAATCAATGCAGTATCATACAGCATAACACCGCTATTCCCAAGTATATTGATTTTCTTTCCCACCTAATGTTTAGTGTTCATGTACCTCTTATTGATGTACCAAACCCCCCACTTCAGTTAAACCCTTTCTTTACAGTGTATATTATCACTACATGTCATCTAGCATCGACAGAAGAAAGACGAAAGAAAGGGAAAAAAAACACTTGTGGAGGAAGGAGCTTTTTATTCCTTTCTTGTAGCTATCTCCAGCAGGTTCCAGCCACTTTTGTTGTGTTGTGTACTACATGAAAAGATTGGCTTTAACGACCTGAGCAAATAGCCATGAAAAAGCTTGTGAAGGGAGGGTCTTGAGCGTTCTGTAGAACAGGTGTGTTTTATGGGACTGTATTTCTTCTTTGGTCTTTAATGCTCCCCAGTCCCAGTTTGTGCGTGTGTGTGTATGTGTATGCATGCATGTATTTCTTGGTGGCTGAAGCTCCACTGTAACGGTGAGCCGGCCCCAGCAGGAGGGCCGCAGTCAACCTCTTGCCATGTGAGAGCTGCAGGGAGCGGCCTAACGAGGTGTCCAGACAGCTGACGGCTTTGTCCTGCCTCCTGTGTGCGGCGATGGCACAAAGAGTGTCCTGCAGAGAGTCCTGTCTGTTCTTTGTGTCTGCCTCTCTCCTCAACCCAGTACTTTGAGCTACAAAAAGAAGCCATGCAAGGCGGCTTTATGGAATCAGGTGGATGGGCCGCTGTGTCTGTTCCCTGTTTTCCCCTCCTCCCCACCAGCCCCCTCTCTCCTCTCTACACCAAAGAAGCATATACTTGTCTTGGAGTGCTTTGTAGCTCATGCAGTGTGTATGCTTTTGCTGTTCTATGGAAAGTGTTTTTTTATTAACTTGCCTTTATTCTTTGCCATTGTTCCATTTGCCTTTTTCCGTCTCCTTTTCTGTCACATTATGCAGAAGTGAGTGATGATCTGAGAAGGAAGCAGCAGTCAGCCACATGTTTGTGGCTTGTATTTGCTTAGTCTCCCATCTTCTATTTGTTGCTCTTCTATTTTAATTTATTGACTGCTACACTCCAGTGGGTTTAGTTCCTTTTAAAATCAGCAGTGTGCCTATGTGTGTCCTGGCCTTTTTTGCTCCACAGGAAGCTCATCTAGAGTCTTCACTAGTTAATGCCACTGTTGGGGGTGAGCAGGAAACACAGGCACCTCTGTGGATCCACCGACCACTGAACAGATAGGGTTGATGCTTCTTTTAAAAGGCCAAAGTCATTTGTCTTGTTGTTCTCTGTCTCTCAGGAATTGTTTGGAGACTAAAAGACAGCCACAGAGATAAGTAGTGAAAGGGAGCAACAACAAGCGAGAAAACATTTCTTCTTCTCTGGAATCTCTTAGTAAATGCTCTGACTGTTTCTCATCTTAGGTGTTTTGGTAAAAGCTGTTTTACTCTGTTCTGCGTTGATGTGTTATTGATGATTTGTTGCAATGAATAGTAATATGTTTTAATTTTATTACGTTTAGCATCATGTACTCCCATTAAATAAATCAGGCTCCAACTGTATAGTTAATGGACCTTCAAATCTTCATTAATATTTAATAATTTGGTCATCAAGCCTGGATAATACTTTTAGGATATACACTACCTTAGAGCAAAGGCTTTTAGCTTTGATCCTTCAGCCTATATGAGAGTTTCCTCTTGTGGTGAGAGAAGCTGTGATCACTCTTGAGTCAGCATTACGACCTGAATAATCGTGTCCCACATGATTATTGCGGCAGAAATGCACTTGCCATGCAGAGGTTGACACCAAATCTAACAAAAAACCCACACCATATGGATCAACCGTCTTATTCGCATTGGCGGCCCATCATCAGTGCAGTGTTTTATAAATGAATGCTGCTTCCTTAGCTTGACTGCGGTGTTTCCATATTGTCGTAGTAATCGGATTTAAAACAGAGGAACAGAGGGCGAGACAACCAAGAGAGAACCACAGAAATCACAGAAAGGTTAGGAAGGACTCCCAGAGGACTACTACAAATCCCTTCTCTGAAATCTCATTGTTTGGAAACCATGAAACTGGATTCCTGTAACAAGTCTCTGATCAGTGGAGCCTCGGCCCAAAGGACTTAATTAGACCAGAACGGCCCTTTCTGACCAGGCCTTTATTTTGCCTCCTTCCTTCTCCCAGCGTGCTACTACCACTGCAGTGGAAATGTCTAATGCCCCAGACTGGGAGCACAGCCATCCAACACACAGAGCAATCACATCACTCAGCCTTTGCCCCTCTCATTACACACCATCCATCCAGGATGAGTGCAAGCATGCATATCTGTGTTGCTTCCCAGTAAACCTGTGGCACTCCCTTTGACTTAGTGTTTTAATTGGCAGCACGAGTATGGTAAACATATATTAAAAACACTGGCAGAAAATAGCATTTACTGAAACATCCCTGCAGTTGTAGGCAGTAATCCAGAATTTAATTTCAGTCATTTTGCCCTCCTTCACTTATGATTAGAGTGAATTATGATAATTTCTTGATTATGGGTTGGCCCCTGCCTGTGAGCCTGAGGACACTCCTTGTCTGAGCTCAACTGAAGATGGTAATGTGGAGCATTTGCGACCCACAGTATCTACTGTGTCAAACACATCTGAGCATCTATAAACACAAGCTGTATTCAGCACTTTGTGGTTATCTCTGGAGCGCACTGCAGTTAATGTAACAATGTGACATTTATTTATTTATTTATTTATTTATTTATTTATTTATTTATTTATTTTTGCATTTACATCACCATGTACTGAAGCTATACTCAGCCTAGATTAGTTTAATGTGATCAACAAAGATATTTTAATGGTATAATAAAATGTGTAGATAAGAGAACAGGGTAATGGGAACAACCAAGAAATTGCCAAGCTTACCTTGAGGTTGTGTGATCTAATATATGTATAATTATTAATGAAGGACAGAGGCTTTAGTGGTCTCTGTAACGTGGCTCCCATTGTGTCTAAACCCTAGACTGCATCACTGATTCACACTGAATCAGTGATTCAATCAGTGTTTCACATAATACAAGCTGGATCAGCCACATTGCTTTCTTCACACGAAAGTCAATTAGAGCTTAATTTGAAAAGCAAAATTAGTTGTTATAGATTTAATAAGTGACCTAGGCTATGGCAGACCTGGAGACAGTGGTTGGACGTCCATGGGGAAATGAGTGCCTTCTCACCAAAGCCCAATGGTAATGACTTCTGTTTAGTCTTGATAATGTCTACTAATTACTTAATCAAAGACAATGGCCTTCTACATACACCTCCCACCTTAGCAGTTTCTGTCTGCTTCATTGAACAACAGCTCAGAGTGTAAAGCCCTGAAATCCCCATTCACTTTCATCACTGGCGGACACACCTGGTTGGGTCCAGTGTGTGCCTCCAGCAAGATGTACAACATTAATTTGCTGAATTAATGTTAATTGATGCATGAACAAAAACTATTCAGTGCCCTGTTATGAAACATGGAATAGAATAATAAAATATTCTTTAAAAAAATATAATTCACATCATGCCATATGAGGTGTTCATACTGGTCACAAGGTCGATTTAAAGACCCTCCTGGCTGGACAGGCTGGAAAAACAGAGCATTGACAAAGTGTCTCAGCACCCCTTGGAGCTGCCATCATTGGGTGAGTAATACTCTGTTTTCTCCATAATCAATTAGTAAACCTTCATTAGCTAGGCCATTCATTATGTTGGTGTGTCAGGGACAGGACATGGTGCAGTGGTCGCCCCTGGGATGGGCACGTCAGTAGGTGCTGATACATGACGATGCTCTCACAATTGCTCTTGCATTTAAAGAGGCTACATTACTCTGTTGCACAGCAAAGCAAACATTACTCTGCATGGCCAAATCAACACAGCAAGCCAAGCATTATTGCTTTTAGTTGCACAGTTAAGTAAAGAATATTTGCTCAGCGAAACATTTGTTACACTATATTTTGTAAAAAAAAAAAAAAAAAAAAAAAAAAGAATATTTTTTTCTTAACTAGAATAGTCAACATGGCTGTTTATTTGTGAGGCTTAGCCAAATGTCGACCGTACATAGAGTATTTGGGTATCCTTAAGGAGGGAAATGTGAACAGCCCAACTGCTGGCTTTTAGCTTCCTAGTACATAGTAATACATCCTAAACATATCCCAATTACTGTGATTTCTCACAGCCTTTGTGAATATTACAGTAGGTTGTAAGCAGCACCAGCAATCATTAATGTAAAACAGATGTTGGGCGCATTCCCTGGTGCACCGCTCTCAGCGCTGGAGTTGGTACCACTGCAGCATCTCAGCTTGTTTGGATGTATATTTAATAGAAGCAGAATTGATTCTACTA
>JAPQRP010000006.1:29627926-29648870 GCA_037367295.1 Apogon hyalosoma | reverse complement strand
TGTGTGTGAATACTGTTGTGTTCACGTGTGCTCATAGTGTTTAAGATGCTCACAGCACATTG
This sequence comes from Apogon hyalosoma, assembly GCA_037367295.1. Taxonomy (NCBI): domain Eukaryota; kingdom Metazoa; phylum Chordata; class Actinopteri; order Kurtiformes; family Apogonidae; genus Apogon; species Apogon hyalosoma. The sequence continues at coordinate 29,648,808 of JAPQRP010000006.1, read as the reverse complement.
TGTGTGTGTTCCCTCTGTGTGTAATGGCCTGTGCTATAGAATTATGATGAGGGGCAGACAGAGATTAAAAGAGTAAGATATTGAATGGCCCTATGATGGATGAGAGCTGTTTGGGGATCAATTAAACACTAAGAAATGAATTCTGCCAGGGACATGCTCATTAGGGACTTGGCGAAAGGAAGGCAAGAGGGAGAAGGGTTTTTTCAATGTGAATATTTGTCCTTGTTTGTATTTGAATATTATTTTTAGGTTTCAAAAATATAGATGCCAGAGATTTTCACAATAGGCCAGTTCTCTGCTTTGTGTTTGTCATATTGCTGACCTTGTTTAAAGGCCGCAGCAAAGCCCTTTTTTCCATTCCTCCACTGAAAAGAAGCTGCTGCTGTCAACCTTACACTCTTTGTGCTGCCCACTGCAGCTAGCTTTGGCTGAGCTGACAAACAGAGGAAAGTCAACTAATTATGGGAGCAGCTCGTATCAAAGGGCCGCTGAGCGCTGCAGATACAGGAGCCAACAGATGTGAGTAACAGCTGCCATGTTGAGTGTCAACCTTCGCGGTGCTGTCAGTCTCCATTTGCCCTGTGCACGGGTAAATAATGTGTTGTCTTAATTCATTTGCCTCTGCTTGCAACAGCCGGAGCGTAATGGATTCTAATATTAAACACGATCTCGTTCCAGTGGGCAATTAGTGTGTAGCTCCACCTATTAACACTTACATATTAATGACGTCTCCCAGGGTTTACTGAATGGTGGTTGTGGGCCTCATCATTGTAGAATCAGAGCACACCAATTGGCAGGCGCCAGCGGTCGGGGACCCATCAGTCCGACTGCCAATAGAGGCACTATGGAACTTCTGTGGTGCGGTGGCAGAGCCAGCAGCCCTTCATCCCCCTCCTCCTCCTCCTCGGGGAAGGCTATCCTGATGCATTGGCTCAGGGGGTGAACACACAGACGGACAGGCGGGGCTAGTTGCCAAGTTGGGCCAGGCCTGTGCGTGGTCTGTCTGTGTCTGCAAATGTCTGTTTGGCGGGTGGGTGGGGGGTTTGATGTGGATGGACTGCTAAGTGGAAGTTGAGATGATGGTTGTAGGGGTGTGGCTGCTAAGTAAGTGGACGAGGGTGTGCTCTGTACAGATGGGGGGATGGAAGGTTTGCTTGCTGAGCAGATGTTTTAGGGGTGTATGTTTGTCTTGGGGGTGTGACATGGTCAGTGAAGGGCAGTCAGGGGACTATAGAGAGGACATTTGTTGTGGAGCTGTTCTTCTGAAGCCACTCACTGAATGTTGGAGCCTTGTCATCTGAGAGCATACCTTCCACTGTCCATGAGTTACTGGACTGGTCAGTCACTGAAACCAATATTCAACAGTTTTGCATTTATCAGAATCAGTAGTTGTGTATTCTATCAGCATTCTTATAAAGTAAATATATATATTTTTTAAATGCTTATTTGGCTTTGATGCAGCTGTCACGGTCTGCAGTCACTGCTTAATGTCAACCAATGTCTTGCCCTCAACCTCATCTAATTAGTTCCGTGTTGTGAGTATTAGCCTAGTAATAATGAGGGAATGTGTTTTAAGACTGGAGCAACTGAATGATTAGAAATGAGACTTGGATCATTATCTACTATGAGAACACTAATGTTTTCGATTGTTTTAATTACAATTTGACACCTTGGTTAGCATTATCCTTGATCGGAATCATCCCTTGAGAACCAGAGTATTCATCTCCTAGCACTTTGTCATCTATTAATGGTGTTAGCTGAATCTTCCCATTATGACAAATATTTTAGCCTCAGCTGTAACCAGGGATCTGAAATATGTGCTGTGGCACATTAGTCAACAGGTTGCCTTATATTTTCTACTTTTTGCCTTGGAGTCAGGGACATTGATCAAGGATATGGATTATGGTGCTACCTTCATTCCTAGCTTGTCTGTCTGCCTGCAGTAGTGTGCTATTCTCCAGTGCACAGCAAAAACAGATTGCAGTTTTCATTAAGGCGGAAAAACTGTCAGATTCTTGACAGATTTTGATCTGGACATATGCTCTGATACAGTGGAAGCAAAGTAGAAGAACAAACAGAGAAAATCTCCTCCTCTCAACTCTATCACTCTCATTCCTTATCTAGGTGCACTATATTTTTCTTTCTACCCCTCTACTCCACCTGCAGCTAAGAAGCGCTGTGGTGTAGCATGGAGCTGTTTCATATTTTGTGGAGCTTTTTTTTTTCTTAATTGGAGGATAGAAACAGGTTTCTGAGTGTGGATCATGGCTCTGTAATGACTCTTAGTCTGTATGGGTGTGAGTGTAGGGTGTAGACCAGTGCTGAATGGGAATGAGATGAATGCTGGGTGGAAATGAATTTCTAAAGGCCATGGTGCTTCATCACCGGTCCTGCACTGCCCGTCCCACTCCTGCCTGAATAACACCAGAATTATCACTCAGAGGGAGGAGAGAGCGATGAATACCTCCAGCTACTACACCCTGGGGACTCTGGTACCCCACGTCCCTCGCTGTCGCTTTCTCCTCTACACGCACATGCTCAAATGGACACACACACAGACTCAATCACACAGGTAGACATTGGGAAGGGGGAGGGCTTGGGGGGGTGTGCAACATTATGCACTAATGGTGTGCTCCATTAATCATACAATGATGAAGGCCATTTCCTTTATTTAATTGGCTGCCAGTATCTCAGTGTCTTTGTTGCATGTCATTTCAGTCTCTTTTTGGCAATGTGCTTGTGTGCGCTCCACTATTTTAGCTAGCAGAGTGCAGCATGAGTGCAACATGAGTGAGAGCTTGAGAGACACATCTAACAAGTGTCTTTTGTGTTTGTTTTGTAGCATGTTTTTAATAGACCTTATGGTATCAGGAAAACAGAGCTGTTGTACATAATATATCTTGAAATGAAAATGTAGATGTTTTTTAATCGATAAATAATGATAATCTAAATATTCTAATCCTTATATGCAACAAACATTACTTGATTTTACCAATATTATGCAGTCTTTAGACTGTACTAAAGAGTTAAAAAACAACATCTAAAATATATTGTAGTTGAGCACACCCTTGCTTGTAATTGATGGTGAGATAAACTGCTGCAGCCACATGAATGAATTAAACATTTGCTTAGCAGAGCCAGTTATTCGAGGTTTGAAAGAGTGTCTGCGCAGTCCTCCTTTTTTAATTGCGTCTTCGTCTTATCCAGTTTATTCTTTCCATTGATTCTGGCTGTAGCAGTTGTTCCCATTGTCATTAGTTATAATAGGGAGGAAGGTAGGCAAACAAATAAGCCAATTTTGTATCCACAGCTGAGTGGACTTTTGTTTGACTATGAATATCTTAAGTATTGCTAAGACACATACAACAGTGAACGCTTAGCTGAGTCCACAAATAGACAGGGTAAGGGAGTTGTGGTGTAATGACCTTCCCCTGATAAAACAGAAACACACTCACCAATACCTTCTACCACTAATCACTTTACACAGCTGTTTTTCAGCATTTTTTGTGACTAATAGGGGAGTGTAATATTCCACAATATATGTATGAACTGAATATTTAAAAAATCTTATTTTTGAACCAAAAATTCAAGATTCCTTTGTTTTTGTCTGATTCCACATTGGGTGAGATAATACACATTCATTTGCCCACAGTGCCCATATAATTTGTTCAATTTGATTTTTTCTTCACTGAAAACAACCCCCCCCTTGTTTAACCCAGAATGTTTTACTCCAGCATGACAGGATGTGCATATCTAAAACTGTTAGGGTACAAAGTAAAAATAGTACATCAGCTCTGAGTATCATATTGCTTCCTAAGACAAATCACAATTCAGACTGGCGCTAAAGCATAATTCATAGTTGAAAAGCTTTGTGTTTCTCCTAATTAGACAAGACAGCTCTCACGTTGCAGAAGTAGAGAATATGCAGTCGTGTACTACTTACAAAGCCGTTTTGAATCACAAAACACTTGGTAGCAGCTTTACACAGGCATTTGACATTATCATAATGCCTACTGCCTGTTCACAGTTCGGAGAGGAGAGGAGAGAAGAACACGAGCGGCAGAATGCTGCGGTTGGCTTGTTTTGCTCTTTGAAGACTGAAGGAGGGCATGGCAATATTTACTGAGAGTGCCCCCCCCCCTCCAGTCCCACCCTGCTAGGCTGGCGTTTGAGCCTCACAGCTGGGGGACGTGTTTTGCACCAGTACATCTATTCTCCCTCCCCCCCCACCCCTCAATCCCCCTCCTCTGCAAGCCCTCTACGGACACGCTGCACAGGGACACCCACTTCCTCATTAAAAAACCAACAGCCATTAATGTTAGATGAGGGCAAGAGGAGCTGGAGGAGGGAGAGCAGGGAGAACGAGGGAGGTGTTTTCCCCTTGATCGACTCCTAAGGACGCATGATGAATCCTCACAGACACACGGGCCAACATGCTGAGAAAGGGGAGGAGATGAGAAGCTGTAGACATTTTTCCCAAAGAAAGATAGACAGACTGACAGGCAGACTTAATTGAGGTCTGCAGCATATTATAAACACGCACAATTTGTCATATTAATAAATGAATCAGAGATTAAAACTGAGTGATTGTGAAGTGCAAGGTTTGCATGGATGCAAAGACGTATATTTAATGACAGATTTGTTCCAATACTTGGCATAGTATTTCTCTCTCTCTCTCTCTCTCTCTCTCTCTCTCTCTCTCTCTCTCTCTCTCTCTCTCTCTCTCTCTCTCTCTCTCTCTCACACTCACACACACACACACACACACACACACACACACACACACACACACACACACACAGACACAATAAATATGAGGGCAGCTATAGATGGAGTGTTAATACCCAATATGCTCGTGCTGTGAGGTCTTAGATTGGTAGGCTCCCTGGAGTGGAAAAAAGTGACAGAGAGCGAAGGGGGTAACATCCTCTCAGCCATAAGGCTGGGGTCAGAGTGATAAGACATGGCTTAGAGCTTAACCATAAACAAACACACACATGCATGTGCATGCACAGCAAAATGCAATATGAAGTTTATAAACCATTGCTATTGCCCTGCATTGTTTTGTTATTTGACTGCTGAGGGATCCTCTGTCAAGCTACTGCAGCAATCCAACACCATAATGGTCAATTCCCTCTGGTCATCGACCAATCTGCTGAGACCCTCCACTTGATTCCATAGCTGCCTTTCCAATTATGATAGACAGTTTTGTCTGGTGAATCAATTCTATCAATTTTGGGATTGACCCCAGTTGCACACATAATGATTTGAGTACATGCAGGCTGACAACTTTAAAGTTGTGGATTATTTAGATATTTACATGGCATTTATGTACTCTGTGTCACAAATTTGGCTTTGCTGTGGCCACATATACCACAATCATGCACTCTGTGTGTGTTGATGTGTGTGGGAGGATATTGGGGTCAATGTTATTCCGCTAGTTTTACACAGAACCTCCAGGACGAAGGAGCCTAAAGCCTCTTCAGAGCATGTCTGTTGTTGCACTCTATTGGTGTGTGTGTTGTGTATGTGTATGTGCTTTCTCTCCACATATTCATACAGTATCACTGGGGTTCCTGTGCCCTGATGAGAGGGGAGGTGGGGGGATGTGGCTGCACAACTGTAGCCCTGTAGCAGTGGCTGGTCTGTGGGGAGCTTACTGTGTGTAGGTGTCTGCAGGCCCTGTCTATATGCGTAGAGCTGGGGGAGACAGAGGCGGAGAGAGCGGGCAACCAGAGCTAGCTGGTTGGGTAATGAATTTACTCCTGCAGCACTTTTTAAAGCATAATTACACTCATCAAAGCCAGGAAGGCCTGTGTCGCCCACTGACTCTTAGCTAAAACAAAGGCAGAGCAAAAACACAGAGGCTTCATTCTCTGCCTGTATTACCATACCACAGTTACCACTACAAACCACAGCACCATTTCTATGTCTTTTTCTGTCTTTACTCAAAATGCAGACAGTAGTTTCAGCATAGAAATGACTGACTGTAACAGTTTGTGGTTAAAGGGCATGCATACTCCAGAGTTCAGTATAATCACTTTGAAACATGTACAGAACCTCCAAAACCAACCCGTCACCCATCAGACCCCTTGACATCCCCATTCATTTCCTATTTTACTCCATCAAAGTCTTATCAATTCTGCCCCATGTTCTTTTTCCGTCTTGTCGTCATCATTCGCTTGTCGTGCTCTTCTTCACCTCCTATTTCTGTGGGAAAAGGTCAAGGTTGTGTATGAGCACATAGGTACGTTTATAGGCACATACGGGGGGGTGTGCCTAGCATACAGGCAGAAACCCTGTGGGGAGTGTGTAAGCTCAGCTACACCTGTTCTTGCAGTGGTGATGAGAGAAGGGCAGAGACAAGGGGGCTTAGCGCACCACCCAGATCTAAGACTGGGATAGAGAGGATCAGACAATGCTGGGTCAAAATGAATCACACAGACACTCACACTCCTATAACATAGTTATGAATGCTCCCAGTGCAGACTCATGTGCACAGGCCAGGGCTGTGCAATGTTACACTATCTCATATCCTGATATAGCTCATTTTGTAGCCACATCATGACATATATATGACATACAACACCTTTTTTTTTTTTTTCTTAATTCAGAAAAAAAAAGACTACATATAAGATGTTGGACAAAAAAAATGGCCTTTACTCAGATTTGACCATTTCTTTTCTCCAAATTTTCAAATAAGTGTGTAACTCATATACAGTTTTCCGCTCCTCCTACCAAACCACATCCATGCAACAGAAGAAGCTCCTCTTTTAGATATGGATTCCTCATTTTGTCTTGGCAGGTTGCAGTCCTTCTCCTGTACAGAATTATCCAGTTTTATGTCACTCTCCTGCTTGTTTGTTTGTGTTGCCTTCATGCAAATTTCCTGTCTGCATCCGTGCCATGTGGAGGAACACAAAGCGTCGGCAAAATGCCCAAAACTATACCTGTGAAGGGTGTGATTTGTGACAGAACAAAATAGCATAATATGAGCATAATATGAAACAATGGATGTTTTTCTATCATCACTCAAATATAGTATGTGGTCAGATTGCGCAGCTCCAGTACAGACTGACATTCATACCTTTAAAGGAAATATTAATGGGACGCTTGTCTTGTGTGTTTAGTGTCATTTCGTGTCACACACATTAGCCACCTATCACAATAATGGCTACCAGCCTCTGCACACACCAGCCCACAGGAATTTACAGATGTGAGAACAGATGTGGTTGACAGACTAGGCTTATTACTTTTATACCATTTCCACACCTCAGTGGAAAAGGGAGAAAAAACTTTTGATGCTTTGAAAGTAAACACATTTTAGATGCACTGATTTGACATCATAAAATGCTCAGAAATCTGCAGAGTTATAAGGAATTAATCAGATTACCCCAATTTGTTGCACTTAGCTTTGAGTAAACTAAACCTTCTTCTCCTGTGTGAAAAGAAACTGCCTAAATGCTTCCACAAAGTAATCACAGTAAAGGACTGTGACATGGAGTATGACATTTGTCTAACAATAAAACCACAGCTATACAAAGTGTAGATACATAATAAAGGCAGTGGATTTATTGTGTGTGCTTTTGTGTGTGTTCAGGGTGTGTTTAGTCTAATTACTGCAGCCCTCTGCTTGCTGAGGTGATTTACACATTGTTTTTTTCCACCGGGTTTTTTGGTAAATTCAAGATAAGCACTCTCTCTCCTCTCTCTCTATTGCCCTCTGTCTCTCTCAATCTTCCACCTAACTCAACATAATAAACAGTTTCAGTGTTTTGTTTTCCTCCGCGAGGCCTTTGTGTCTCTTGAGGATTTATCATCTGCCTACAGTATTTTAGGGGCCTTAATCTCTTACCATTTGATTACAGCCAGCTAATTAAACAGTGGGGATGCCAAGCAGGTGACAGAGGGATGGAACAGTGAGGTGGCATCAATTCCTGCCTGGAAGTCGGGGCTTATTTCTGCCCTTTCTCTGCTCCACTTCCCTCACTCTGCACAGATAGGGTACAGTTATGATATATGTTACATTTGCTTATTTGCTTTAATTTTGTTTGCAATGTAACTTTGCGCGGATGAATTTCAGTTTGCACCGTGAAGAATGTCTCCACATCTCTGTCATGAGCCAAGTTGTTTTTCTTCTTGGTTAAATAGACCTAGTTCTTATTTTGCTTTGCCCTCACTTCTGAACTGCCGGAGGCCAGTGAGAGGGAAGAGTGCAGGGTTTCTGTGGCTGGGAATAAGGAACTGCTGACATAAGCATCCAAAAGACATATTAGTAAGAAGGGAGGCAGAGCAGTGAAAAAATACTTTTAGATTTATTTCTGCAAAAATTTAAATTGACTGCAATCGTTTTCTCCCTCACAAAGTTAAATGTCTCTAGTGAATGTTTCAGCAGCAGGTACAAATCTTTAGCTGTGCATACATTTGGTGTGACACCTTGCCACCCACAAGGCTTCTTAAACGGAGGAGTAGAATGGGGGCACGAAGATATGAAGAGGACAATGATAAATGTCACAAATGACAATGAGTTTGTCACAGCTGAGAGATGCCCTTTTCCTCAGTCCCTCGGCAGAGATGCTCTCTTCACAGGTCTCAATCCCTTGTCAAGTGGTTGAACCTGCACATCCATATGCATGCTGCTGCACATGAAACAGCATGCATCTGCTTGTCGTGCTGTGTGGCTGTCCTGGTAGACAGGCAGACAGGATGTCCTTAGCCCCAAGGCCAGTGAGACAACACAGGATCTGCTGACTGGGAGAAAGAGGCCACCAAGCTCCTGAGGGCACGTTGATGCACTGCCCAGACTGTGGATCAACCACTGTATCTAGTTGACAAAGTTAGATTGTCAGCATATCAGCAGAGCCATATTTATTAATTTACTTATGTGATTATGGTCAGTGTTTGAGCTTAGCAAAGGAAGAAAACATATCGGGAATTGAAGAGGTATAAGAGATGGGACATTTAAATCAGAAATGTACGTCTCATCGTATTAAACCAGTGTAATAATAACCAGAATAAGTTGTCAAACCGGAGGAGTAATGCATTAACCAGGGTATGTGATGGGTTAAATCTTTGCTATCTTAAAAATTAATGGGATAATCTTTTATATTTTCAAGTTTTGTAAATAAACTCTTTTTAAATGATTGCTTTTTAATGCTGCACTTTAGAGATAATAATAGCCAGTATCTAAAATATGAAGTGCCACCAGCAACACTTAATTAATCTTAATTGCTTTGAAACAAACCATCCTGCAGAATTGCCTCGTTTTTCTAAACGACTCTTCCCTCAACAATATTGCATTCAGCCATTTTTTCCCCTGTCTTTCCTGGCGTGATGAAATGCACTTTTTGTTGCTATCTATTCCTTATCCACTCTGTTCCGCCACACACTCTTTTCTCCAGCTGAGGAAAAGCTTTCGGAGGCTGCCAGAGCAGACCCGTCATCTGCTGGCAGTCTATTTGCTGTTGTTGGTGGGGGATGAGTAATGGCAGCACCGCTGTCCTTATCACCAGTCCACACACCTGCACTCCTCCCTGCGCCACACACTTAATTGCCCCCCACGCCCCCACCCGTGCTTCATGCCCTGATATCTGCTTATGCTCTGCATTCCTGGATAGAGGCCTTATGTCCATTAGTGCCATGGTTGCATTGGATTTATAGCTTTGCAATTACCAGGGATATTCAGAAAGGAGACAGTGTTTGGGGTTGGTGGGATGTTGTTGTCTAGGTAAACTTGTGAGGAAGGTTTGGTTTTCTGACTACAGGAAATCTGCACTTGAAGTGAATTTTTTGAAGAAAAAGAACGGTGGCATTTGAGTTTCAGTCATGACAGTTCCCTTAGTGTTTAGGGTCAAAGCTGGCATTCCACTGAGAAAAACAATGAGGCAGGCAAGCATAGAACAAATAACAACAGAAGGCATGGGAGAGCATTGAAGTGATGTTTGCACAGAACCACACAGAAAGTCCCTGAGTGTGGGTCATTACAAGGGGATGGAAGGGATGCAGTGGTCTGCCCACTCAGTCTGATGCTTTTGCTTTAATTTCATAACTTTTTGCAGAAAAGCACGTTAATAATTTAATATGGATTATAGTATGCTTTTTGCAGGCTTTTTTAAACTGTACAGAGTTCTTGGAACTGGTTAGCTTTTCCTTCAGTCTTTATGCTTAGCAAACACAAACCTGTTTTTTTTTCTGTCTTCACCATGTTCAATTTAGTCACCTTTTAGTTTAGAATCATATACACCAATTTGCTGTGTTTTTCTAATGTAGTGCATTGTATAGTAATTGCCTTGACTACACTGAAGACTGCAGGAGACATTGTATGTTGTTATGAAGGATGTGACCAAAACACAAAGGTTTCCTTTTGGCTTATTGTCAGGCTCCTTTCCCTCCTTTCAAGGCAGCCTCACTGTTAGTTGTTGAAAGGTAATTGAAGAACCATTTGGCTGGAGATTCTTCAGCACTACTCTTCCTTTGACAGACCTGTAATAGCCTTGTCTCCCAGTCACCAGGAGACCAGTAGACTAGGCCGAATCCATCCTCAAGTCCATGAGAAAGAGTTCTCTCAGGAGACCATAATTGTGTCTGAAGAGATTGTTTCTATATGTATTGTCTCTCTAATAATAAAAGACTAGTAAGGTATTACAGGCTCGGATGGGTACTTTTTCATTATTGAAAAATTTAACGAGTGCATTTTCCTCCTTTTATTAGATTTATCCTTTCACAGAGAAAATGGAGTGAAAACCTGAGATGTGGAAAACAGAGTCACAGTTTAACTCATAATGCAGTTCTATCTAAATACATCGCCTGCAGTTATAATGACGATATGGCAAATTTGTGATACTTGATAGAATTAAAGAAAAATATGCGCAAAACATAACAACATCTCTGGAACTGAAGAAGAAGCAGCTATAAAAAGCCAAAAACTGGCAAGTGTAAGTACGTTTTCACTTCACTGTACTGTCAGATTCACAGAATTTAACAAATGAGAGGAAACAATGTACAATAATATATCTTGATTATTATTTCAAAACATAGTGTCTCTGGTAAGTCAAAAAGGCAAGAGAATCGATTCAGAGGGCTAGCATGTTTTAATAAAAATGAAAATGTCAATAATATCAATGTTTGGCAATGGTATGACACAATATATTGAATGTAGGGAGAAGCTGTGTGTGAGGTGTATTGCACATCTCTGAGACTGGCTGCAAAGAGAGCAGTGGTTGTGGATCGGTCCTGTACAAAAAAGAAAAAAATAGGGAAAAAAAAAAGAAAACAGCAGTAACAGCTCCAGTATTCGCTTAAGTGTATCCATCCTCTGGGCAAATGCCCCTGAGAGTGCCTCCATTAGGATTCCAGCTGGAGACAGTAGCAACCACTGTTACACTACCCTTGTCCTGCCAGCAGCCTCCTAGGTCAGGAGGGTGCTAACAGGCTCCTATTGGCAACCCACCCCTCCCCAGTGATAAATATCCAGGAGCTCACTGGATGACACCAAATTTTTCATCATTAATCTGGGCCATTATGAGGCTGTTTCCCCAGCATTGATCCTCAGTCCAGTCCAGCTGACGCAGGCCCTCCAGGGTGGATTGGGGGGGGGTCACTGGGGGAACTGGGATACAGCCAGGCTACCCAGTCAAGTGCAGGGTGAGAAAGCTAGAGTAAGCACAGATGTGAAGTGTTGCTTGTGCATGCTAATCACCTTATAGTGTGTTAATACATACAGCGTATAGCAGTTGAATGCAGTCATACATACAAATATAAACACATCATCCAGTGCTTTACAATGAAGATGGAGTGTAATGTAAATAAGATATTTGCTCATAGTAAAGCCTTAATTTATAATATATTTTTCACACACACACACAGACATATGCATATATTGTACTTAAACACACCCGAGAACCCAAGGGTGGCAGATGCGCAGCCATTGTCTTAATTTCATTCCCCACTTTTCCTTGATTTGCTCCAGTTTTCCCCTCCTTGCCGGCCCAATTGAGACTGGCCTGCTGTTGCGCACTCCTAGTATTCCAGAAAATGAGATGAACAGAATGCATTATATCTCACTGGGGAGCGACACAGAGCAGAGAGATTTACCTTCTTTTTACAAATGATATCAAATCAGGGAAAGGAAAGTCTGTCAGCTGTGAAATTACTGATCATCCGGGTCTTTCTTGTTTCTGCTCACAGAGAGACTGAGCCTTAGAGACTGTTAGAAAGGAGCAATAGAAGAGCAAGAGGGTGGGACGGTATTTGACTCAGCATGTGTTCCCCGTCTGCCGCCTTCTTTCTCTCCCAACATCATTTTTTGAGGACAATCTTGCCAGGGCTGATTGTGTGTCCACTTCTTTTGATGAGGGCAGACACAGACATTGTCATAGGGCCACATGGAGGCGGTGAACTGTGGCTTTAGGCTGACAGTGGGGAGCGCTGAGGGTCAGTCCACTCCTAACATCTCTTTTTTTTTTTTTTTTTTAATCTTTATCACATGACAACTTCATGGACTCCTAAATGACTGTTGATGGCCAATTGAGCGCTTTATCTGTTTGCTTTCATCCTTAAATTTTAATTAAAAAGAAAGCAGACATCATCGTCTTTAATGTCAGTGGTTTAATAAAGCCGTACAAAACCATTACGTCCTTAATACTTTCTCTCTCAGACCAGTCCTCATTGGTTTTGTGACAGGCAGCTCAGTCAGAGTGGTGTAATGGTGGTAGTAGCCGAGTTGCGTCTAGAGGGGAGGGGGTCAGATGGACGAGGTAATTACCTGGATCACTGAGCATGAAGGTGGGGCTGTGGACTGCTGTCATCGCCAGGCTAACAGCTGGAGGCTAAAACCCCTTCAACAGCTGGGTGATTACATATACACCTACATACACACATGCACAAAGTCCACCAGAATTATCCTCACCTGTGCTGAAAAGAGACAAGTGGCCAGTGCTGTGATAATCAATGGCACAGCTAGCGACTACTTTACTGTTCCTTTATAACGCTGTGCACTCCACGAACAACACAATGAACATACTAGATCCTCCCTCTCATACTGTCATTAACATTGTATGAGAATGTGACCTCCTTCGTCTCCCCTCGTCTTCCTGTGTGTTTTTGAGCTGTTGACATCCCCGGCTCCCTATTTTTTTCCTCCCACATGAGGAGAATAGAGACATTAATGGAGCCGACAGTCCTACTGTGTGAGTTATTACTCTGCTCTTTCCCTAATGGAGAAAAATTTAATTATCAGCTAATTTGCTGTGTTGTCTCTGGTGACATGAAGTTCCCCATAGTGTCGGCTTCCATTAAATGCTTTGCTTTGACTCCTTTATTCAGACATAGGGAGTAAAAAGCCCAGGTACGTTCAATGAAATTCAGAGATTATTCACCTGCTGTAACACATAGTACACACAGCACACATTTCCATCCTCTGTCGTTGCATTGTAGAAGAAGAGATAGCCTCTGCAGTACTCTTCCTGTTCTCTTATTAAATTATATTGTGCCAAAAGTAGCATGCCATCAACCAGTGAAAGTGCATATGTAAATTGCTTCAAATTATGCTTTAAGTCTTTCACACGGTTCTTGTCTCTTTTTCATGGTACCTAATCTAATTTTCATACTCATCATCAATGTATTTGTGAATATATGTTTTGCATAATTAGCAAAAGTCTTAAAAGACACTTCTTAAAGAGCTGGTGTTAGACCTCCACATTGTCTCGTTTATTGTATTGAGCTAAACGCGTTCCATAGTGTTTGCCATTTATCCATCCGTCTCTGCTTGTAACCACTGGGTATAATAATAGTCAGCAGTGGAACAGTCTTCCCTCCACGTATAATGTGGATGTCATCCAGTGGGACCATTAAAACAATGTGTTATGATTGGGCGTCTTGAGCAGTGAAAGGGATTGATTTCCATTTACCCCCCATTAAATCCTCAGACATCTGGCATGCCTTTGCCAGCACACTTCCAAGTCCTCCTTTCTGTTTTCTGTTGAAATATTCAGGAGTACCTCTTGCTTTTTTAGCTCGTTCTACCTCCTTGTCAAAATAGAGCTGATCTGATTTATTTATTTATTAATTTCCAGGAAGTGTTTGTGTGCACTTTGCGCTCTTTATGCAGATTCTTTTGACAACTGAATTGAAATCAAGTGATATTATATGATGTGACTCCCTAATTGTTTCACCCCTCAGTATGTAAGTGTGGTTTTGGGTGTCTGCATGCATGTGGTTTGGGTAAATGAGTGTGTCTGTGCATGCAAGTGGTTGGGTGTGTGACTGCTGAAGTGACGCACTGCGGATGCTGATGTTGTGTTGTTGTATGTTGGACCTGCAGGCCAAGCGTTAAAAGACTGAGCGGGCACATGAAAAATACATGATTATCATCCTGCCACAGTGCACACAAAGGCATAATTGGAGAGAGGGCCCCCCTCCTTATTTATGTACAGAAAGACACCGACAGAAGTGGCACAGTCAGTTCATTAGGCCTTTGTTTTATCTTTACCCTTAGATTCTTGGATTTTTTAGAGCCTAAAAAATACTACACATTCAGCACAGTGGTTTGGAAATGCAATAATAGATATGTTTGTATAGAATGTATGCACTTTAACAGATGTAATTTTTCTTTTTATTTTTGGTGTTTCAGATACATATGTCAATTTGCACCGAATTGTGCTCCAGTTCCTCCATCTTTAATATTAATATTTTAGTGGCTGTTATTGAATTTGGCCTAAGGCTTTGTCAAATGGGTGTAAATATATGGGTCAGGACCGAAGAGTGTTTGGCCACCGCCATCTCTGCTCTCAGCCATTAGAGCAAACACCACACAGCTGCTTAACCATGCATACCTCAGATGCAACACAATATCTTATCAACGGAGAATCCACACTGGCCAAATCAATTAGAGCCTGTGAATATCTATAGATCTGCAGTGTGAAAGCATCAACATCCCCCCAGCTTCTCCTGAGAACAGCCAAATTAATAACTCTAAGTGGATAATGCCCTTGCTCCTATCAACATCAAAATTGAATTCTCGCAAACAGCTGAAATACAGCCAGGGCATGTAGCTCTGTAGGAGTCAGCATTACAGGCTTTTGCTTTGATAGTGGGGGTATCCTACGGTCCTGCTCTGCACATTAAAATTCAACATGCAAATTCTTAACAATATCTAATTGGCAGGGGGTGTTTAATATAAAATTGTTCCTGCAGCCATTTCTTTTCAGACTCACTGTTCAGCATTGATTCTCCACTGAGTGGCTCTGTTGAACAAAGAGACTAAGAGCAGGGACCTTCAGTGCGGATAAAGAGTCATGTTGTGCATTAACAGGTCAAACAGAAGTGAGGTCCACTGGCTAGCTGTGAAACAGGGGGACTTTTTGAGAAGGGGAAGGGAACCAGCAGTGCTTGTGAAGTAAGTGGAAAGGACAGAATAAGTGCTTTTACATAATACATAGTAACATGAGAGCCCACCGAGACCTCCACCCCTTTTTTTGATCGCTTACAGACTGTTTAGATCTCATTGTGATCTCTCGTTTTTGTTGTTTTAACTACTGTGGGTCATCTTTAGTGACACACTCATTCAGAGAGTCCTCGTGTTGGCACCACTTGGACCATTCCTACTCACATGGGCTGTGGAGGCATGTTTGGAAAGGTATTTGAATAGTGGAGGAGATAAATGTTGTCTCCAGTATTTCAAGAAGCAGTACATCAACAGAGACTCCTTCAGCTGTTTGCCCCTGGAGTTGGTTGAAGTTAATCTGGCTCTGATTAGCCCATTTAATGCGATAAAGTGTCGGTTCTCTGGAGTGGTTTCTTTTTCCGGAGACTGAGAGAATAGGCTTCTATGGTTTTTTCATGTTGTACCTTCCAGTGATTTATTGCCAGGTTTTACACTCTCCCATAAATTCAACTCAATAATGACCCTGATTCACACACGGCCTCTTCCTTATCCTACCGGGATGGTTTTCCTCACTGAAGTTTGACTCATTTTGAAGTTCTAGACTGTGTTATTACTTTTTCACGACCTCCTTCTCATTTTTTTCTTCCAAAGTCCCTCTCTTGACGTCCCCTTTGTCCTTCTTCATTCACTTCATCATTTTCACTCTTCCATCCTGAGTGGATAGTCAGAATAAGTAGTCCTTGTCTTTGTGTGCCTTGAGTACTTCATCCACAATGACCCTTGAAACGGCCATGTAAAAAACAATGCTTTTTCAACCCTTCCTCACTGTAATATGAACAGAAAGGCCGCTGCCCTCTTCCTCCCAATGTCAAACGAGAAAAAGTGGTAAATAACTGCAGTGATTCAGAAGCTGCCAGTGATAAAAAGCCACGGCGGACTTATAATTTGGCAGTAAAGCAAGATAAAAACGAAAGATACTGCATCCATGATAGACAGACATTAAACAGACGCCATTTTAAAGCTAAAAATAAACAGATTAGATGTACTTTCCTCCTTGGCCACACATTCATCAGTGCTTTAAAGTGGTCAATGAGGCGGATGAAGGGTTAAAAAAGCTGCTGTCCATCTTTTCTTTTGTCCTGCTCAGATGTACGGTACATGGAGTTGAGGTTCACTGTGATCTGATAGAGGGGGAGATGGGGTCAGGTAATCCACTGCCCTGCCTGCAAACACTCTTTCATGCTAGACTGCCTTTCAATAAATAAGAAATGTTGTGTCCCTCACCAATATAATATTAACCTGATCTCCCCCCGTGGAGAGTATGCGGGCTCCTTGTGGGTTAGGGGTGGTAGAAAGGCCTCCAGGCCACTCTGCTAATGGATACACACGTACACAGTGTTTGAGGATTAGACGAAAGCCCATCTAGTGGGAATATTGCCCAGGAAAGTAGAGGGGGGAAGTGGAGGCATCTCATTTCTACTAATTTCAGTGGCAAGTCACAATTGTATCTTTTCCTAGTGGTCAAGGAATTTACAATTCATACACCAGATTGATGTAGTGCATATAAAACTATGTTTTCTTTGTAGGATGGTTCAAAGAGAATAGAACTGAGGAATATGACATGTTTGTGCACAACCATACTGTATGGACATATAGCACACAGAAAGGACTATGTGGGTGTGGAGGGATGTTGCAGCCCTCTGTAGCAGTCGTTTCAAAGTCTGTTTACCTCTGAATCCCTCACGCTTTTTCCTTTTTTATCCTGAATTCACTTTTCACTGGGAGACAATCCATTGGTCACAGTCTGAGAGTAAAGCAGTAGGGTTTAGGCCACAGAGGATGAGCTCTATCCAATATAGGCACCGCACTCAAAGTCTGTGACAAATAGCAACACTCTCGATGAGCTGATTCAAATAATTCAGAGAATTACAGAAGATAAAATATTCTAACTGGAGACACAAAAAATTATTTCTAATGGTGGCTTTAGAATTGCCTCATTCTGGAAATGAGAATGAGGGTGACAGAGAATATTTCAAGTCTTTATCTTGAGCTTTCATTAATGCAAGTTAATGGAAAGGATGCTAAGAATGGAATGTTAATTATCACCATTCATTTTTCACTAAGCAGAAAAACGGGATGATTCTGCCGGAGCAAAGATGAGTCAGACTTGTTGTGCTCGTAACCTACGCTTGTGTGTGAAGGAGCTCATCGGTCTTGTTGCATGTTAATGTCAGCCACAACTGACTGGTTAAATGGATCCACATTAATACATGTCATGTGTATTTTTTAGTGGGAACATGCTTCAGAAAGTGTTTTTTAAATGCCTGGAGTCAATCAGTAGTCATTGGAAATATCTTTAGCAAAAGGGTAAAAAAGCCACATATATCTTATTTATATTTATATGGAGTTTGTGTGTTGGTCTGTAGTGGAATGCAGATGTGGTGGTGAATGTAGAATGGGTGCACCATTGTTCACCGTGTAGAACTCGTCTATAATTTACAGGGTCTCCACCCCTCGCAGTCACTAATGGATGAGGGTGTCTGCTTGGAGACTGAGGGGGGCGTTGAGATAGGCAGGAGGATTGCCTCCTGAAGACCCCCTTCTACCACCACAGTAGATAAAGAGAGCCCACTTCAATTTGGCGTACATCTGGTTGACGCAACGGGTTACCAAAGATACCGAGAAAAATCTTGAATAAGGTGTAAAGGTTTTGAGATGGGACGTGTCTTGTGAGGGTAGATATTTGAGAGGGATGGTGGAGAAAGGGGGGGTATATACAATGTGAAGCGTACACAGATCATTACCATCTCCTATAGCTCCAGGGCTCGTCATGCTGAAGGCAGGCAGATTGAAAGGGCTAATGGGAGCTGGTGTGATGCTGTGTGGAGTAATTTAGTGCAGGAGGCGTGGTAGTTGAGAGAAAGGCAGGGGGGAACCCTTAATCCCCACCATTTAAAAAAAAAAGAAAAAAAAAGATATACCATTTCACCTTCATGTGGGGGGAGCACCTTCGATACGCTGTGGACAGGTGCTCAGCTGAGAAAATGATGGAGGTCACCGCCGCCTCGAGGCTATATTGAAATGACTGTATGCCGAAAGCTGCCTATGGCACTGTGTAGTGTCGACTCAAAGGAGAACAGGCTTTGTTGTTGGTCTGTTCAGAGTCTTGACACCAGATGTGAGTGTCAGCCACAGGATGAAGAACAGCTGCGGTGGGGTTAGAATGGTATGGCCTGGGTAAAAATACTTGTCTGTGATGTTCAGTGGCCATGGTGATAATATGTAGTAGATGGTATGGCTGAGACTGGCCTGTGTCACTCTAAGATTTAGGCTGGGTTAGATTTTTGGAATACATAAAGAGGGGTAGGAATCAAAGAGAAACACACATTACAATGATATCATGATTGTGCACTACTTGATACCTGTAACACATACTGACTGAACCTTCATGTCAATATGCATCATTATTATATGGAGTAGTAACTCTGATAAGTCAAACAGGCAGCAGAATCCATTTGGAGCACCTGCATGCTTTAATAAAAATGTCAATATTTTGGTAGCAGAGATAATGTACAGTGGCTCTGCCATTACCATGAAATAAACTCCAGACAGGGTGATGAAGTGGTTTTTGTTCATAATGGTCTGGTATTGAGAAATAACAGACCTTGAATTCCTGTCAAAGAGCCATTAGAATTTAAATTTAAGAAAGCTATGTAATATATAGAGTGTATCTAGAGGAGCTCTATTCTTTATATCCCACCCTTAGATATAAAGGACTATAGAGTATAGTTAACCCAGGACCAAGAGCAAGTAGCACTGTGTCCACACCATCCTGAGTCACACACAAGCTTAAATCCGACAGTAAAGCCGTCTGACATTCACATTTCTTTTTATTATTCATTTATTTGCTCTCCTCTTAGATGGACTAACTCCTCTCTTCACTTATTTATATAGAAACACAGAGACATTTCTGTACTGCTGGCAAAGGAAGGATCAAGAAACAGGAGTTCCATCCAGATAGCTTTAGGCAGAGCTGTGTGATGAGAGCCTGATGAAATCATTGTTTGAATGTGAAGGACACAGAGGAAGCTGTCTGAAACAGTTAGAATCAATTTAATTTGAGCTTTGGGATCAAACGCAGGCCTCTGGGCTGCTCAGTATTTTTAGTGCTGCCTTTAAAGCCATCAGTCATTTTCAATCCTGATTAACTTATGGAAATCACAAGCTATTTTTGAGGTGTTAATTCTCATTAGATTACTGATGGCTAGACGATGACTGATGCATAAGCATGGTCATATTGACTGAAATATGATTGAATTTTCATTAAATGTTTTATAGACAGTATATGCTTTGTTTTTTACACAGTGCAAGGCTTTACAAATAGCTAACTGTTATGTGAGATGTGGAACTTTAGTATGGTTTATGTCCAGTTCTGATGTTGGCTTTGGTATCAAGACTGTACCAAAGTGACTATGGTCACTGACATGTGAAGATATCTCTAGTAGTGGTTACTTCTTCATATATTGCACTCCGTAAAGCTTTCGTATTTCATACATGATGTTCTGGGTTTTTATGTGGCGTTTTAAAAAGGTCAGATGTTATGTGTGACCTATTAAAAAGTGGCCTGAGGACACAGCACTTCAGCTTGGGACCAACTACACGCCTGCAAACAAAGCTCCTGATGCTATCGATGCCTCATTTGAAAGCACCAGTGGTGTAGAATGTGTACACGAGTTCCCAAGACATAGACATGTATTAGTGTTTCTCAAAGGATGAGTGAACCCACTCCAGTGTGCCGGGATTAGCTTGTGTGGCCTGCTGCTTTCTGCATCATTTCCAACCTGTGTGTTTTCAGAAGAAGATTAGAACAAGGCCAGATTGTTGAGTAATTGGTAGAGAGAGGCCACAGCTCCCTATGATCCCATCACACTCTTCACACTTCGTTGGCATTCCCCTGAGACCAGTGTCATTCAGATAGAAGTGAGAGTAGTAGGTTTATGTCTGATACGAGTGTATGTGCATTTACATCTATCTACATTCATATTCATTGTTGTATTTGTGTTGCAACAATGTCAGAAAAATAACAAGAAGATATGCAGATAAAGGGGGATGAGAAAGAGCACAGTATGCAGATGAAGACAAGATTTTCATTTATTTATTTTTACAGGGAGTTCCAATGATCGCATGTCTGTGAAGTTGTTGTGGGTGAGTGGAAGCAGCCTAGTGTCAGTCCTAGAAGTCTGTTGACCTGTGTGTCTGTCCTGGGGTTCTCGCCTGGATATGCAATCTTTCCTCAGCTAGCCCCCATTGGCTTTTCTTCGTTCCCCCTTTTGATCTCAGACGGATAAATTCTGCCTGGATGCCTCTCCAGCAGAGGAAAACCCAGTAGTAGGTTAGACAAGGTCATGTGGAGAAAAAAGGGAAAGGCACTCCATATGACAGAGACAATGTAGATATGGAATATCTACATTGTAGATATCTACATGGAAGACATAATGTT
>JAPQRP010000006.1:29608650-29627869 GCA_037367295.1 Apogon hyalosoma | reverse complement strand
TCATCATTTTGCAATTGTCGACCCACCCTTTTGTATAAATACACACAGAATTCAACAGTTTTAACCTATGCCACATGAAAAACACACATCTTAAAAGATTGAGCATTAAAATGAATCACTAAGAAAGAAGATTAAAATTACCGCTGAGAACTTAATCATAAAGATTAGGAGGGATCATACTAGTAACAGGCCAAGGCAATATGCAACCAAATACCATCTACACAGAATTCCTTATCTTCTCTTTTTGTTGCCTTACTTATAAGCCAACATTGCTTGTCCTTATGTATATTTGCTTAGTGGTTAAAACACACTGAGGCCACTGTCATGTTAACATCCAACAGAGCTCTATATTTGTTTACCCCTCCATCGTTTCATATCCTGATATGTCTGTCCCTGACTTCTTTATCCTGTTCCCTTTGAAGCAGGTCATTTTATAGTTGGAGACAGGCCTGCAGCCTCTCTATCTATCTAACTATCTATCTAGTGAAGTAACTATCTGTCTTTCTGTCCTTCTATCAATCTAATATGCAGATAATGCTGTTAGCACTGTGCTGTGGTCCTGGTGGTGAACGATTGGCTGTCAGAGGCCTTGTGCACTGACAGGCCTGTTGACAGACTCTGTCCTCACATGCATGTGTGTGTCTTTGGAGGAGGGGTGTCATGACTCTCAGCACCCGGACTTATAGATTGGACACATGGCTGCATTCCTGCAATTAGCAGCTTGCAGACACATTGAAGTGCTTTCATCCCCTTACATGTGCACCCACATGCATGTATTGCTACAAGTGTGCAGACTGTGACTGCACCCACAAAGAACACACACATTAGTATATGTGTGGAATCCGAAAGACAAACTTTGACCATGACTGTATTAGTAATTCAATTTTGTAATGAAGAAAAAGCAATAAAAATCAAAATGGCTCACATGTTAATGAGTGTTTTAATTCTAGTCAACCTCAGATAGCTTCAAGAGAGGTGAATTCTTATAAAGCAGTGAAATTATTCTCACAAAGCATCTTTTCCCTAAAGATTTCCCTGTTGCTTTCCTCTGGAGTTTTTGTACTAGAAAATGTGCAAGTCAAGTAAGAAGTACAGAGGAAAATGATACAAACTCAGATGACTCCTTGTCTGCTTTTTACACCAGTGGTCTTTCTGCACCGCTACAGGCGTACAGGAGAGTATCGTAGATGTGAGATTGGAGGTTTAAACCCCCCCACCCCTCAACCACCACTACCTCCTCCTCCACCTCTCCCCCCTCAAGTCCTCTTCCATCCTGCTTGACATCCCTCTACGGGCCTGTACCCCCAGCAGCAATGGTCAATAAATCCCTGCCCGATATGGCATTTCAAAAACAACAAGCCGTAGTTCCTGCTAAAAAAAACAGCATCATGAATAACAATTAACAGCCTCCAAAAACATCAGTAACCTCTGATAACTCCAGTCTATCTGGCTTCTGGGGTGCATTTGCATTAATGATTTCTCTGCCTCCCTCAGTCTCTCCCAAAGCCTCTATTGCTTTACCCCTCTGCTCCTCTGTGTACCCCTTTCTTTCACTCATGCTCTATATCTGTGCCAATTATGTTCTTAGTTTTTTCAGAGGTGTATCACATCTAGATGGATGGACAGAACACAAAGACAGGCTGTAGCTGTAGCTGCTTTTTCCACACTTGTCATTTAATGTGTGACAACAAATGTCTGTTAGTTGACAATATATGAAAATCCAGTTAGTCATACTACACATTATATGCTATTTACTGCATCATGAATAATGAAATACTTTTCCTTTTTTATATTAATGATCCTCAGTGCACTGCCTAATATTTCCTTCTCTTCTCTTCTCTGTTTTTTTTTTTTTTTTTTTGCCTCTCTTGCCCGACGATGCTGCCTTTTCCCAAAAACACATTATTCAGGTGAGTCATTTTCAATCATTTTCAGTCAGTCCGTCATTATTTCAGAAGAACGCTATCTCAGAAAATGGCATTTTAAGTTTGCTCCCCAATAACGTCTCCAACAGAATATTAGTAAAGTCAGCTTCATATCATCCTTATTCTAAATCGCACTATGTAAATGCAGCTTCATGCACTGCATTTGTAACACACTAAAGTAACCACACATGTAAACACATACAGATTGTGAACACTTCACCACACATACATCCATATCTGCTCTCCAATTCAGTTGTGGAATACTGGAATTGTCACAGGGGATCTGGCTGAAAAAACTGTGATATCCCTTTGCAGGCCCCTTTAGAGTGCAAAGTAATGAACGTTCCCAGCGCCAAGCCTGCATTTTATGCTGTGAAACTGTCACGCAGTGAAATGAACAAAATGGGATTTAGACTAGCTTTATGCAAGCATACCCCCCCACACACACCACCACCACCACCAATACTCCACACCTCACTTTCTTGTTTTACCAACTTGCTTATCTACTGTACTTTTGCTGGCTCCTCTCCACTCTCAACACCTGCCTGTAGCATCCTGTCTCTCCTTCCCATTCTTGTTTCCATACCCCCCCATATATCTCCCTAGCTCCCTCTTTCTCTCTCCTCCTCCTCCTCCCCTCCTCTATCCTCCATATGCTGTGTCTGGGCTCTTTTACATGGCTGGAGGAAAGGAAAGGAGAGGAGAGAGGGCTAGTCTGAATTATACATGCAGCAACAGTAGTGCACCAATCCAGTCGGGACCCACCAGATGCTTGCCCTCCAGATTCACTGCTTTTGTCTCTCTTTACATGCACTCATTGTATGCATGTCTCTACTATTGTCTGTGTGTGTTTTTTGTGTGGCTCTTTTTTTCCATATCAGTTTTTAATGGCAAACTATTTTAGAGAAAGACTGTCAGATCAGAGGAAAAATTTAACTTTTTGTTTTCACTGAAAGCGGAGACACTACAGATCAGGGCTCAGCAATAAGGACTGCCTGATTGCCTGGAGCAAATAAAATCCCACATTGGGATAGTAAATCTAGAAACTCACTTGCCTGATCGAGCAAGTGGTTTAAAAAAAAACAACAACAACAACAATTAGACGCATAATTTTTTCCAGAGCTAATTATGGAAGTAGTTAAGGAGTGAACTATCTCACTTCATTTTCAGCCATACAAAGTCAAAGGTATACAGTACTGATCAGGTAAAAAATAAATTAATTAATTCAACATATTAAGCATTAAAAAAAGATTCACTTGCATGTTATAATATTGACTCATGCACAGACTCATAGTTGAGTTTGCAGTTAATTGCATTTCCTGCCAAAATGATTCTTACTCATGTTTTTTTTTTTTTTTTTTACATGACATGAACCCAGCTTTTCTTCGGGTGCTTGGGTTAGCAGCTCCTATTTTCAGGTGAACATGATTGCGGCACACCTGTCAGATTTGTGTGTCTGTTGCATGTGTGTGTATGTGTGTGTACCTGTGTGTGTGACAGGGAGATTTACATGCTCTAATGATGAGGGATCAGGGTGAGGACAGGGCCTGTCAGCGCCCCTAATGAGAGAGGGCCTGTAGCCCGGGGCCAGGGTAAAGAATTGGAAATGAATATTGGTGGAGGCTGGGGGTCGTGTTATGGGGGAGTCCAAGGCGACAGAGGCTGGCATCTGTCTTCAGTGACACTCAGCCTCATCCTGAATTCACAGCATCTCAGATTCCTATGTACAGAGATGATGTGCAGACAAGAAGGAGGTGTCTCTGCTTTGTTGGAGAGGGCTACTGATTAGGGCTGTGTGAGACCCTGCAAGGATTGAAGCCTTTCCACTCAGATGCAGAATGTCATCCCACTGTCTCAGCTCTGCTAAATTATGCTGCTGATTGATTCAGGATTCAGCTCTAACAACCCCATGCTGGATAAATGCAGTGAATGATTAAATATAGATGAATAAAATGAAGAATTTGGAAGGATTGCTAATATTTATAAATCACTGGTCCTTGTGAGTAGTTGTGTTCTGATTTCTAGCAGATGCACTCAATCAGCAGCTTTATGTGAGAGGTTTTTTTTTTTTTTTAATGTTTGTTCTGTAGAAGATAGAATCCCAGGGATTACTTGAGATTTATACTAAACCTTTAAAGATGCCCCGTAGACCTGAGTAGTTTCTCTACTTTTCTCTTCACCTGAGGGACTTTGTTCTCAGTTCTGCATCAGTGTGAGGTGGTGGTGTAACATCACACCTATTTCTCTACCTCAGGCACTGGAACCAAATGTGTTCAAACCAGAAATGTCAAAACTCACCTCCCCACTGGCTCTTTTACCTCAAATGGACTCAACCATTCTCTATTAACCACACAGTACACACCCACCTACACCAAATAGATATACACAACACAACCGACAGATTTGATTTGATTTTCATCTATGTGGAAATTAGTTTTGTCATTTTAGAATGCAAGATGTACCAATTGATTTGCCAGTAACCAGTATTGGCCAGTTTTCAGCTTGACTGGTCAAAACTGGGGGCCGCCTGATCAGTCTCAGATTGATCTGGTACTGTGCCGGTCAGATTATACAAATGAGCTGCTTGATGGTTCACATCATGTGTACAGCAACACTGATAATAACATCACAACCACCCACTCACGAACACATCGTCAGAGAGGAACTTCTTCACCGTAAGTGAAGAAGACACAAAGAACACATTTATTAGAGGTGACTTGCCAAGTGAAATAAATGCAACACATCTCTTCAGTCACTCTTCAGCGGTGTCAGGCTGCTAAATTGAGCATTGAGTAATCATTCATCTGTTTCCGCTATGGTGTTTACATTGCAGTAACTCAGCACATACTCCTACCAGCATCCAAAAAAGAACAAAAAAAAAACTAACAGTTGGAGTGTTTGTTTTTTTACTACATGTTCTCTCCTTGGTACAAATAATAATGTGGATACTTAAAGGAGTGACATTTTGCTTTTTTAAAAATGGAATTATGCATTTTAAAACATTTCCCTGCATATTCTGAGAAATGTAATTGGAAGTCTTGACATTATATGTGCAAATGTCGTGACATAACTAATTATAAACGCAGCAAATAAAGCAGGAATTAAAATGGGTTGTAGAAATCCACTCGAGTTTTGCCAAAATGAATATAAAGATAGCTTTGCAGCACCTGGAGTGTTCAAATTAAAACTTTTTGAACTATTAGGGTTCCCAAATATACAAATAAATGTACCAAAGACTAATAAAAGTAGGTTTAGCAAAATATGACCCCTTTAATTTCATTTTTATTTGGATTATATTTGTATGAAACAAATATTTGTCTAATATCCTGGGGCATTATTATTATTATTTTTTTTTAATTTGAGTGAGAATATGAGAAGGTCTTGTAACCTCATGCATTTTTGGAGAAAGTATAAAAGACATCTAATAGTCCTTTTTTCATTATGAGGAAATTCAATTTCCCAGCAAATAAATGTTTGAGTTATTCTCAGCTGTGTTTCTTAGAAAGTAAATCATCATCAGTCTGTGCATTTCTGATTCTGATATACAGTATTTGTGTAATTTTTTTTTTTTTTTCTTATTAAAGCTCAGCAGGTTCATTGAAACCTCCTTAATGCCTTTAATGACATAGTTGACAATACATAGTGCATAAGACAGGCCATTGATATGACCTCTGACACCCAAAACATCCTCAGGGCATGCCCTGGTTGTTGGGAGACGTCCCATGATACACTGAGGCCACTTTCTGTCCACACATGTTGCAGTATGGCTTTGCTAAAGACCATTGATAATTCAGCTAATGAGCGTGAGGGGATGACCAGGATTAACCCTCTTTAGCATCCCACTGTCTATCTGTCTATCTGGCTCTGCCTCACTGAGCCTCTGCAAAAAGACAATCAATAGCACTAGATATATGTCACACAGAGCAGCTGATTTGTTCCACTGCAAGAGGGATTCCCTTCAAATGAAATCATATGTTTTGCAGGCAAAATAAAGCATTTTGTTCATTCACAGTGACAAACAGTACGCTGTGCAGGAGCCGCTCCCAGGATGGTCTTCGTTTTGTAAAAGACAGAGAGGATAAGCATATTGCAGAGAGCAGCCCAGTGTTGCCACATGCAGCAGGCAGGGCCCCACTCTGGGATGTGTTCAGGGCCTGGCTTTACCACATCAGTAGAGGAGGCCTCATCCAGCAGTCCTCTCGCTCCTCTCCACCTCCTAACCCAGAAACCGAACCCAGGCCCTGCCTCCACCGCTCTAATTATAACAGGAGTTCCACAATCTGTAATTTATAAGTCTAAAACACTGTAATTAACTACAGCTTTTATAGGGAGTCATAAATAATGCCAGGCCCTTTTTATAAAGCGAACTTCCCCGCTCTACTCTTTTCCTTGCATGGTCTGGGTTTGTTTTCGGGGTAACATGGGGAGACCTGCGATTATTATTCAAGCCACCCACCTCACTCAACCCCATAACATCCCACTCAGGCAGACAACCTCAAAGACAGTTTGAGTTTCTCTGACTGGAATGGGGGGATTTTGGGGGCAACATGACGTCAGAAACATCCTGTCATGTTGTGCCAGTTTTGGGATGTTTGACACAGGGGTGGCGGGGTTGAAGGACAGTGGCTTTATGTGTCTTTGGTATTCCTGGAAATGTTGCTAAGTGTGGTAAGGGATCCCTCCGAATGATCCTGATATACTTGTCTTTAGAACTGTGATGTAATTAATGACTCTAACAGAGTGAGACAGAAAACCACAGAAGGCCAGGAAAATGTTACCATATGGCTGAAGTAAAGGCAGATTTCTCTATAATGCCCTGAGAAAAATATAGGACACAGTGACAACACACGGTTTTCAGGTTAAGAGTTAAGAGGAGGCTGTACTTAATGCTGCAGATGTAAAAGATCCAGCGCTGTCTGGCCTTGGCTTTTTATAGACACCTTCCTTGTACAGTAGCCGTTTTTTCCAAGGTGGTTGAGATCTGATAAGCAAAGGAGGCGATGGTGCATATGGATGATGGTTCTGGCTGTAATCAGTCGGATTGTCTGCCGGCTGTTTTCCTCCGTGCCTGTTTGGGTGGCTGGTGATTTATTATGGTGGTCTTTACATTGAATCCTAAGGGAGGGACAGCCAGCGAACAGGCTGGAACAGCTAGACTCAGCATTCTTCCCCTGTCACAACCGCTCTTCCAACTTGTTCCTTAGACAACACAAAACAACCCGTACAGAGAAAAATGACCCCTCCCCTCAAAAAGGAAAAGCGAAAAAAAAAAACAAAAAAAAAAAACAACTTGTGTTTTGTATGAGAAAAGGTTAACAAAAGTGAGATACATAGCGAGACACAAAACAACAGCAAACAAAACAGAACATAACAAAGCCCAAGGCTGAGAGGAGACAGAGAGGTGAAGTATGGGATAAAGAATGGGCCACCCTGGGCACAAGGAAAGCTCTCAGCACCCACTCCGGAGGATTCAACAGACAATAGTCCATCTGCTGGAGACACACAAACGCTTTCAGTCTACAGAAAAGCCCCCTCGTTTGGATTCAACTTCCCAGTATCTTTCTCTCTCCTCCCTTTCGACCACCCAGACACTGCCGCCGCCCCATCTCCCCACTCCTGCACATCACACATATGCAGGAGATGATTATAGTCCTCCCTGTCTTACGGCCCTGCCTCCAGTTTTTTTAGTATCCACTGGAGACAGATCCTACTGATAGTTCAATGCAGACTGAGGCTCTGTTCTATTGCTGCTTAAACCGTTCTTTTTAGCAGACTGCTCAGCTTGGAATCAATTAATCTCAAGCCTGTCTGGTTAAAAAAAAAAAAAAAAAAAAAAACCCTGCAGGAGGGATTTTAGTTGAAACCGGCATTTAGTTTTTTGGGTTTTTTTTTTTTTTGCCCTTCCCCCCAAAAAATGCACAGCTGAGAATTCAGTTTTTGGTGTTGCGAATAGCTAACAAAATACAAATCCACTTCACAGTCTGTCCTCAAAGATGAAAAGGAAACCTTAAAAACATATTTTTTCTTGACTTTTGAAGATGTATTTAATGAATGTGCACACATATGTCTGTCTGCTTGGCGGTCGGTTGGTGGTTCTGCTTGTTTGTTTGTGCCTTTGTGTGAGCAGTGGTGTGGCTGGGACTCTGTGCTGTCCTCAGCGGAGCAGTCAGGGTCTCCTGAGATGCAGCTCTGGGGTTTCCAGTGCTCCCTTGCTATGCCATGCTCTTTAATGACAATATGGTGGCCCAGGCAGTGGCAGCTCCTCTGAGGGAAAAACGGAGTGGAGGGTAGGGTAGGGCCGGGGCTGATTAGTGAAGAAGTCAAAGATGTTTACCAGGCTTTACCGCCCACTGTTTTAACCCCCATCTAGAGCTCCATGGAGATTAGGCTTTCATTTTGACTCCAACAGAGCTTAGCTTGGCTTTAATTTTCACTGGTTCATGATGTGTGATATTGTTGAACTGTTTTACCCCAAATCAGCCAGCAGTCTTAAGCTAATTGTTTTATTCCAGGTGATAGTAGGGGGTTCCTTTAATATGAACTTATCACACTCTTATAGTCACCTCAAGAATCCAGGGATTTTGTAGCCTGGATGTAATGAATTCAATGAATGGGTATTAATATGTTTGGCGCGTTGCCATTAGTTTTGTACTGATTCTGTTGAACATAACTCATATAAATGCATGTGTTTTTTTTTGCTTTTTTTTGTGTATGTTACAACCAGAAAGCTCTTGACATGAAGTAGATGTTAATCCTCCCTCTAACTAAGCTGCCAGCTCTTGGGTATAATTTGAACCCATCCAATCTAAATCTCAGCGTGCCTCTTCACTAAGTGGTAGGTTGCGGACTGCAGTATCCGTCTGTGCGTGGCAGCTTTTCTCTGATGACATAATGCGTTGACCCTCCTTCCTTCTTGTGTTCCATGCATCAAGCTGCTGGTTGTACAGTCGCGTAATCCGGAAATGAGTAAGTGGCAGGGAGTGGGGATGTTCTCTTTAAAGCTTAGCTATCTGCCCAGCCAGTGATGAGAGGGTTCAGTTTGGGGCTAAGCGAATCCCTGTGGTCTTACTTCTGCCACCGCCACTTTTCAGGGGATGGACAGAATGGATGCTGGCAAATGAGGACAAGCCTCCTCATGTCTGCCTCACACTAGCTCAGCACAACTAGCTCACTATGGTAACAAAAAAAACACCTGTGGGATTACTAGCAGCTGCCAGTGTGATTGTGTTATATTGTTTACAACAGAAACCAGGGCAAGGTATTTATTGTATGTATTCTTTATGGACTAGTTTTATATCTCATATGTAAATGGGAGGATATGTCTGTTATGTCATCACATCTGAAGCCTCTACCATGGGAGATTTGTGTACTATACAGCATGATGCTGCAGTGTTTCCATCTATAACGACATAATCAAATCAGTGCCAGTAAATATGCCTCATGAGCTGAGCTAGCTTGGCGTTAATGACAGAAGTGTTGAGATGTGGCAGTATGCTGAAGATGGGGCTAGATGATTTATTTGCTGTGGAAATCGCTGTCACAGCAGGTTCACTCTCAACCTTTTCCCTGATGCCCAGTGGGCCAATTAGAACAGCTTCTAATCCAAGGTACAACATCTAACTATGCCACCAGAGACTAAATGCATACACAACACAGTTCATCTGCTGTCATACACAGTTCAGTCACAGAGACTTCCCAGCTTTTCAATTTTGCATTCCTATTAAATTCCCCTCCGTCGCCCCTTCGTTGTCTTCCCTGTGGTACCTGCTGCACTGTGGGCCAGTCAGGCAGTATGGCTGCTCGGCCAATGCCGTATGGTCGCTGCCGTGCTCAGGTGATTAGGCCTCATTATGAAGACATTTGTGCTACACTAATTAACGAGCCTGTTGTGTTGCCTCTCAACCTCTTCTCTCCTTCCCTCTCATGTCCCCGCTTAAGTTCAGGCTCTGGTCTCTCACCTTTTCCCCAGCCTGACGTTTGCCCTCACACTGTAACAGCTAACAGATTGTAGATTTCACACTGTGGCTACACTCCCCTGACCAAGTGTTGACAGTTAATTTGACTTCACCTTCATCAAGAGCAACAATAAATCAAAAATGCTGTGACACTCGATCAGCCCAGACTGGCAGAGTGTCAAACATGGCTTTGTGAATGTTTGACACAGTGTTGATCAGATATTCAGTGGTGTAGTTTCATACCACACTGTGGCCAATTATTCAGCACTGTGACCTGCCTAAACTCTTAAACAGGCAGTCGGTCGCACTAACAGTCGTTTTAAGCAGCGGTTAGAGGGGTCTGCCCTCTAATCACTCCACAGTAATCTACATGGAAAACAAGACCTCTTTTTGGTCATTTAGACCATGAAGAATCTCCCTATTTGAAAAAAAGAAAGAAAAAAAAAACAAAACAAAAAATAAAACCATGTCTAGGCTCTGTTTTTACCACCTGTCTTTCCTTGATGGCAGCACCATTAGCAACTGGTTCCAGGGCAAGGGCAAATCTGGGCGGGA
This sequence comes from Apogon hyalosoma, assembly GCA_037367295.1. Lineage (NCBI taxonomy): Eukaryota > Metazoa > Chordata > Actinopteri > Kurtiformes > Apogonidae > Apogon > Apogon hyalosoma. The sequence goes on along the minus strand of JAPQRP010000006.1, from coordinate 29,617,434 downwards.
AAGGGTGGTCCCTAGGGGGAAACAAGAAGACTATATGGTGGGTAAGGACGGGGGGATGGGTGTCATATTGCAAATCATCAAACAAAGCAATGAGATTACCACTGGTAACGGGCTTTAATATCAGAGCTTGGATATTGCTAAAATCTCTGCTGTGCCGACTTAAAAATGTCAAACATGATTTAAAACTTCATTATGTTGCCTAGTGGAAAAGAGGAGGTATTTTCTCCTTGTCCTCTTTTTCTTCATTTTTCTTTAGATTTTTATGATAGATACCTCCATACTCTTTGAAGGTACAGCTTCTGAAAGCAAAATACCAAGAAATCAAAGCACATTACACCTAGCTCATAAAAATCAATGTATCACAAGTCTTTCATTTGGAAGTGTCAGGAAAACTGCACTCTACAATGTCCTGAATTGATCTCAATGTGGGGTCTGTGTCGTTTCATTTTGGCTCCTGTCATGATAGGAGCCTTTTTATGTCCTCTGTGAGATTGTGCTATGATCTAAACACACAAGGAGCCCCTGATCCTGTTGTCTCCCTATGCAATTGCCGGGGGGTGCCCCCTTTGGAGAAGGCCTTTCCAGGGGCAACTCTTTGATACTCCCAGGAACCATTAGATATCTTGTTCAAGCACATTAGTTCCAGTGTTGACAAGGGAGGACTTGGGAACACTAGTGGCCTGTGCCTCGTCGTTACTGTCTGAAAAACCTTAGTTAGGCTGGAGAGTGAGACCGGATGGATTTGCAAGGCCTTGGCTGGGGTCAGAAGGCCTGCTATTTGCCTCCGCTTCAGTTCTTCATATCCACTGCTTGCTGTCCCACTAGAGTATTATTTTTCCTCAAGCCATAGCTCGCTGTATAACTCTGAGTAACATGCATATGCAATGATTTCCGAATTCCCATGCACCTGCTCCCCCCTCCCTGCTGCTTCCACATATCTAGGCCCTCAGGGGAAGTGCAGAATGATATTCTAGCCACTCCATCGCACCCTCATCCTCCCACCCACCCACCAGTCAATCTCACACTCCTTACTCATTTGCCTCCTGCTGCATGATAGGATATGTTTGACAAAGTACTAAGAAGTAGAAAAAAATACACTCATGATGATCCAGCTGTGTGCACTGGCTTAGGTATTCGGTATTAATCATCTTCATTTCTTCTTTGTATGATACATGGCTAACTTTACCTGCACCACTTCAATGAATAATTTTTGTTTTAGAAAAATCCTGGTGATATAGGCATGATTTGGGGTGAACTGTTCATGATGTGTTTTGTATCACATCTCCTGAACAAAACATGATGACACAGAAGAGATCATGTCCAACCAGTTTTGATGATCAAGGTTTAACACTATTAAACATATCAGGTGAATAGTTAATGGTGAAATAGTGATGTTACCTAAACTGTAGAACATTATATCTGTTGGATTATACATTTTGTAAAGTAATAAAACTAGACACACTTTTTATTTAAGCATAGAAGAACATTCAATATGACTTTAGAAACATAGTGTAAAAGAGCGTTTCAAGGATAAATATTTACTTTGTATCATGTTTTTTTTTGTATTTTTGTCATGGCTGTATTTCTGTGACTGTGCAAATTATCGTTTCATGCTTTTATAAAAAAAAAAAGTGAACATTTTCCCTTGGACTACACCTGCCCTCAGTGACCATTATGTTCTGGTGTCTGTGCCCAGAGTAATATGAAGAAGTCTTTGTCAGGCTTACTTTAACTTCATAATGTAGAATTACATGGGCCATAGAGGCTTTGGCCCCCTGGAGACAGAAGTGTATGTGTTTATGAGTGGAGCCTGTTCTGCTCTTTTTGTCTCTCATCAGCAGGTTTGTGGTGCGGTATGTTGAAGTGCTACATGCCCATTTACAAATGTGTTTGCTTCATAAATCATTGGCTTTCTCTATGGTAGATGGAGAGGGGAAACTGGCAGGCAATGAAAAAGTGCTCTTTAAGCACCCCCAGCTGCTCAGCTGTCCTACACTCGGTATCCTCCTCGCACACAAGTGAAGACTGAGGCAGTGCAAATTGAACTAATCCATCAAATGGGAAACATTTTTTTTTACTTTTCAACATTCTACTGTCAGATCTTTAAAAACTCTGTTATTACATAAAGGGAAATGCCACATTTACTACTCTAACAACAACATAGTTTTTTGACTAGAGCACAGGTTTAGGTGATTATATACATATGTACAAACTGAGTGACTAATGGGGTAGCATTTGCTGTGCAAGGTTTTTAAAGGGGAACAGATGAGTGTTGCAAAGAACACAGTAGCTATGAGTGTTAGGAGCCCAGAAGAGTTCAGGGAGAAAGAGTGTATGCAGAGATATGGAAAAAAGTACAGGAATAATAAAACAGTCTCTCTGGCAAGCTGCCAGGCAGAGTGTGAGGGCAGGGTTCAGATAAAAAGAAGAATAGGAGACTTGGAAGTCAGCCAGACAGATTTCACAGTTTTTTTTTCTCTCCTTTCTCCTCCCCCCTTTTTTTGTCAGTGCCAAGATCTTTTGCCAGAAAGTAATGGAAACTCCCTTGTAGCTAGCGTTCCACTAGTAGAGTAGAAGAACATGTCTGTTTAAAGACCACTTTTGATTTCTTACATTTACAATATGTATGGTTTATTGTGATAAAATTATGTTCTCTGTCTGACATCCTTTGAAAAGGCCTTTTTGTGTTTGTGTTGGGTGTTTTTTAGTTGTCCACTGCACACTGCACCAGCTCCAACCCCACCTCATCTGAACACACACAAAAAGAGTGCTGTTAGAGATTAGGGTTGATATGGTTTTCCACAAAAAAAGTGCAACAGGAAAGCCAGCTTGTGACAAGACTGTCCCTAATTTGACTCTATTGTGTTCCGTCATCCACCACAGAGATGGAGGCATTAATCTGAGGAATTTTTTTTATTGTAGTGATGAGAAAAAACAGAATAACACACAACAGTATTACCCACAGTAACAATGTTATCACCACAGATGGATTCTGCAATACTTGATACTGAAGCAGGGCAATATGTACACAGAAAAAAATTAATCTCAACATGATCCTAAAATACTCATTCCTTACTAAAACTGTATGTCATAAAGGAGTGGATGAACACATTCACAATGAATACATTACAACAGGCAAACTGGTAGCGTTTTTTGTGCAAGAATGGTCTGAAGAGAATATTTTCCATTTTCAGTTACATTTTTCATGATTTTCAGAAAGCAAAAACCTTGATGCATGGAATTAATTTGATACATTGTCCAGCCTTACTTCATAGAATGCAATTCAGTCTTTTACGATAAAGTAACAATGGGTATTTAACTGAAGGAGAAATGTCCATTAAGGGGCCATAACTTGGAATTATATTTTCACAGAATTTGTCAACTGAGATGAAACAATGCACGGAAAATCCAGAGTCTGCAAATCCTTGTCCATGTATGCCATTGTTCCAAGAAGTAGTGACTCTGGTGAATCAAATTGGCAAGGGAAACCATTCAAATAGAAGCATGGTTTATCAAAAATACCATTGTTTGGGACCAGTATGATACGATATGCACAATATAATATAATCCTGTATTGATGTTTTGTCCCACCCTAGCTTGATGGCATTCAAAACTGCACCATATTAACATAAAAGTAACAGTGTGAACATGATACAGATACTGGAAAAACAGCATATTCAGGTGACTCTGTTTCTATCATATTTAATAATTAATTCACTTAATAAAAAAAAACTCTCTCCGAACACTTTCCATTCTAGGTCAGCAGAAGCATGGCCCAAAAATTGCACCATGTTTCTGCAGTTGACATAATGACCCCACAATGACACTTATTAAATGGTAACAAGGCTGTCCCTGGCACCCCATCTTTGCCTCCTCGGCCCCCACCTTCTTTCAGAGCCCAGAGGTTTGTTAAAGCGCTGAGAAGAAAATGCTGACATCGTGGGCTGCTGCTGTTCCTCGTTATTGCAGGCCACATCTCAGAGCTGTCAGGAGTTAGCTGGTGGTGATGTGAGGAAATTGGACTGACTGCTTTCTGGAGGGTACACCCCAGCCCCTGCTGTTTGCTGACCTGAAATATGAGCGAAACACCACTAGTCACTGGACCATCACCTGCTGTAGCACTGGGAGAAACAATAGCGATTATACGTTAACTAGAGGCAGCGGTAGCCGGTGTTGGTATTTCAAAGTTTGTTTAAGAATATGCAGCTTAGCTTTGTGCCGCAGCCTTCTCTCTTTCAGATGAGGCTGAAAGGATTCTTAAGAGGGAAGGATGTTGAGCAGTACCCACCAGTGGAAAAAAAAGTATTTGCGATTAGTAGGAGATTGGATAAACTAATCCTTGGGAGCTACTTCAAGGCTCCTCAGTCCCTTCCCCTCAGCGACATGGACCGCTGTGTGTCACGCTAATATCTAAAGTTGCACACACAAACATATTTCATACACACAAAGTAGCATAAACAGAGATAAGAAATAAAGAGATTTAGTCATTAAACAAGGCTACCCCATAATGCTAATATATTCAGATAAACATGTTCGCACACATGCACACGCACACTCATTCACTACCCACAAAATCCCTTCTCCACCACCTGCTAACCCACATCCATAATGTTTTCCTCTCCCCTGCAGCTCATCAGGGATTAGGGAAATTGCCTGGAATGAAAGAAATATGTTCTTTGATGGCCCCCTTTTCATGCATATGGTGGCACAAGACACAGCTGGAGATTCTTTCTGGAGCCAAGGAACACGGTTGAACTGTACAAAAGCTAAACTGTTCAGAATGGGTATTGTGAGGTTGTATATGTAGTCCTGCCAGTTCTGTTAATTGTCACCCTTTTTATAGTGTGTGGACTGTTTTTATGGATTAGGTATCAGTTGTCTCCTGATGAAGTTTACCATGTACAGCTGCATATTCCTTCAGCAGATGTTAAGTGAATTGGGACATCCTGTAACCAGAGTTTGCCCTCCTCTAATCTAATTGGCTCTCCAGTCTATAGAACTGCTGGAACATTTTACATTTTGTTGGAGTCTCACAAACTACACATGGCTTCTCCCTCAGCTGGACCACATGTAGATACCACAGCACATCCTGCATGGCAAACTGGATGCCAGCAGCCTGATGGTGAGGGTAGAGGTAATGACCCCCTGTGCATGTGCGGGTGGGGCTGAGAGGGCAGACGAGCGGGTAGAGGTCTATAATTGTATCCTCCGTGGCCGCATGTTGAGAATTTCAGCTGGCCCATCTCTACTTGATGGTCTGCAAAAGCCGTACATCCTGTTACAGGCGTGGGGAGGCTTTGGGGGTGTGGGAGGTAATTGAAGGGTTTAGCAAAGAGTGCCATTGTACCACACAATAAGTTCAGGTTTATCTCCACAGGAACACAAGACACATTTGGGATAGACTGTGGTCCCTTCACGATTTTTAGCTGGAAATTCTCCTTTCTGCTAATTTGATAAAACACATCCTATACAGGTAATAATGTCTGTCTGTACATATGGGTAAACTATTTTACAGTGCTACAGTTTCAGATGTGATAGTGAGAATACATAATCAGTTTAATTCTCAGGAGAGATGTATTCTGCAGGTCCAACATCCCATGTGGTTCCATGTCAGTGGAACTCCTAGCATATATTGTATGGATCTGTATGTGTGTACTTGTTGACTCTCTTTGTGGTGATGTATATACTTGGGATTAGTGCAGCCCTACTCTCATCCCTGTGCATTTTCTCTAAACTCCACACAACCACAGGCATTTACTGGCAATCTCACAGTAAACACGTTCTACTGCTGTAAGTGGAGATCCAGATGGACATCATCTTCTCTGTCATCTTCTCCAAAGTGATTTATTAGCTAAGTTAAGCTAACAGTATGTCAGTTCTTCTATAATGTGTCTCTCAAGCAAAATCATCTAAAAAGTTGTTTGATGGCATGAGAAAATAGTGTGGAATCTTAGGAGGTGTTGTTCTTGCCACTGAGTTTTATTCATATTGTTTATTTTGTAGAGATATATTCATTTTATGTCATTTTATGAATAACATTTGTAATGAAATGCAACTGGACTTTACACTTAGTAGAATTCTCTCTGACTATGAACCATGTTGGAAAAATTTGACTTTATTTAAATACATATGGTAACAAAAATATATAACCTAGGCCTAGTTGTTTTTTGACACTTTAATACAAAAATGCTAATTATTACCTTTTTCACCTCATACAAAAAAACTAATATACAGACACGTCTTATTGCTTATAATATCTGGGTGGCTGTGTGCTTTTGATTTAATCAGGAAATGATCCTCCTCTTTTGTGGGTTTTATTAGAAATAATGTTCCTTTTTCATTCTAGTTTGTTTCACTCTTTGTCGGTCTGGCGCTTCTGTTCTGTGGTTCTCTCTCTGGATAAACATCCCATGTGTGTGTTTTTTCTGTGGGCTCCACTTCGATGGTGGTTTTGTTAAAACCACAGTAGAGGCTTTGATAATTTAGATATGGACTGTGCTTATTTTAGGACATGTATTTCAAGTGTGCGCTAATGATGAGCACAGAAGCAGATGTTAACAGCAGATATATACGCAGACGGCAGAAATCACATAAAGAGCAGGTGTGTGTGTACGTGTGCAAATGTGTGTGTCTGTGCGGCTTCGCTTGTTTTTTCATCCTGGAAATTATACTGTTAGTTTGAAGTACAATGAGGCCTATTCTTCACAATCCCAGAAAAGGAAATGAGAGAGAATGTCTGTGCTGCCCACTGTGGGGCCGTCTTGTTGCCCCAGTGAAATTGAAGGGGAAAAGGAGAGAAGCAAGGCTGGATCTGAAATGGACTCCTGGCCTAGGATCCAGAACTTGGTCCAAAAACCACAACCAGACCAGAGTTACTCCTCTGTGGTCACCCCAGCCATGTAGCATCCTGGCACAGACAAGTGGTACAAAAATAACAGCAAAGAAAAAGGAAGTCATTGCAGCGCTGGAGTAGCACTCATACTGAATTATTACAACTGTGTCTAAAATAAACATGAATACCACAACTTCTTGGTTTATGAAAGAAAAATAATTAAGATTGGAAAAATAAATGTAATTATAAAATGTGGTGTCATATTCCTTTTTCAGCCCAGTTCCCCTGTTTTGTTTTGTTTTGTTTTGTTTTACTTTAGGTCTTTCAACCAAAAGACTTGGAAGAAGGGCCTTGAAACCTATCTGTTATATAGCATTCACAAATCAAATGCACAGAAAAACATATTAATAATATATGACTTAACATAAAATAATTCTCCATTTGTTCAGTAACAGTGCTTCAAATCAGTAAATTTTGATAAGGCAAACACTACTCATGCACACACCCAGACACACATACACACTCTAAATCCGTAGCTTTCTGTGCTGTGCTAATGGAGGGTTCATATCTTCTTAGTCCCACAGGAACATTGTGTTGTATACCTTCCCTTTGTGAGGTTAATCTTTAGTTTTTAGGCCACAGAATATCCTATCCAACCACAAACAGCCATCTTTGAAAACAGTCCGCAAACCACAAAGGGCTCTATCTCAAGCAATTAACTTAGCTTAGTTCAACACTTAAGCGCCTGCTCCCAGGTGTTCGCAGACAGAAAGACGGCACTTGCATGGGGTCCGCGAATGGTGACTGCCCCGGAGGCTGTTGGAATTGATTGGATATCCTTACTTAGAAATGCCCGGGCCTTTTTAAGTGCTTAGCATGCTGACCTAAGAAAGATGAGGCCAGTCTGCTCTTGGCAATTTCCACACAAATCCACTTCTCTGCAGCACTTGACTTCAGTCCGTAGCCTCTATTCACTTAAGTTCTGTGGGCTCCAAAAGAGGAGATGCATGAAATGAGATTGGGGTGGTGCCTCTCCCCTTTTACTCTTTCTTACCCCTCTTTCTGTTGAAGATCAGCATAATGCACACCCCAGGGTTATAGCGTTGGGGCCGTAGTGTAACAGTAAATAGCTGTGGAGGGTAATGAAGTAGATGAATAATAAATGTGGGAGTTTGCCATGTGGTGCCAGGATTGTGGGGTGAGTGGGAACAGTAGGGTGAATGAGGGCCTTTCTGCCTCAGGGTCAAGTCCACAGAGTTGGAGGGATGCCAACTCAGCCAGATCACAACAGATCAACAACAGAAGCAACGTGATGTTCCTCTGATCTGGTTGGATTAGACCTTTGGGGGGTGCCTTTGTCTCTCACTCAGGGGAGGTGGTCGATCATGTGGAACATAGTGAGTTTTTAACAAACTTGCATTTAACTAACTTAGATGTGAGTCTCATTTTTGTGGACATGGCATGGTGATTTGCAATTCTTAGGTAAATTAGCAAATTTCACAAAACTTGTCACGTGAATATAAGTGGAAATTTAATTCATACTAACACTTAGCTCATATTTCTAATCTGGAAAAAAGTATAATGGTCTACTCTGAGGTGTTGACCCAATGTGCTCATTTAAAAAACACACTATAATACAAAAATGTACATCTGGTTTTAATTTTTAACTTTTAAGACTCAAAAACCACAATATAGATATAGAACGCTTACTGCATATAGAGTACATACATACAAGATCTTCACATTCAGGCATTAAGGTTTATCCTAATGATTTAGAGTTAGTAAGAAGCTGCAATTACAATTTTTCCTTTTCATAATTTGTGTACATTAATGTTAACCTGTTATACCTGAGGGGACAGCTGAGGACAGCTGCTGCTTTGTCTTGGTTGTCATGGTAATTCTACACAAAGCTTGTAGATATATAATGAGTGTGTGTGTGTGTGTGTATGTAT
>JAPQRP010000006.1:29590654-29608550 GCA_037367295.1 Apogon hyalosoma | reverse complement strand
CTTAACCAGAAGAGCGTCAGCTAAAAGTTCAACAAAATCAGCTAAATTCAAACCACAAGCACTTAAATGGACAAATATCTAAAATAAGCTAACAGACTGAGAATGGTGAATGTCATGAGTAATTTCATTAACAAAAGGCAAATGTGACAAACATTACACCACTAAGCGAACACTAAGCAGATCCAACAGTACAAGTATTAGTTTTCTACTGCTAAAACTCATTGACTGAGCTGAAAGAAAAGCAAAATATAAATGTCGTATTATCAAGCGATGATTACAAATTGTCTTACCTTCGCTGTTTTCTGATCATAATTTGAATTTAAATCATTGAAGCTTCTGGTATCGGCTAATTGTTTTGTGTTACATTGAAATGATTCCAAATAGAAACCCTCAAACAGATGAGCTCCTATAAGAGTTGTTTTCTTCACAAAATACAGTGAGTTTGCAAAAATACTGTAACTCAATAGCCCCTTTTAAACAACATTTCTGTTGCGGGAATATTACACCTTTATTCCAGAACGACATCTGTGTAAATGAAATGGTGGGATCATTTAGTCCCACCTAAATCGCAGCTCTTTAACGCCTCCAGAGGTAGTAACAGAGCCATGATAAAGATGGAATCATGATTCTGGAATGCTATGCAAAAGGAACACCTCATGTTCCGCAACCAAGGCGTGACGTTTTGATGACCTATTGTGTGTTAGAACCCCACACCGGGGGGATTTAAAAATGAGCACGGGCCATGTACAGTAAAACATATCAACGTGACCAGAAAGATGTCGAATCTAGGAGACGCAGAGATCTGCGAGCTGTTGTCACTTTGGCTGGAGGATTCTAGCCATGCTAACATTTGTGGAACAGTGAAAGAAAGACCAACTCTGGAGAGGTTAGCAACACCGCTATGCTTGGGGTATTTTCCGACGGGGAAGTGATACGTCACACTATACGCTGCACTGTGTCACCCCCACTTCGATTCTGGAACGCAGGTCCCTTGTGTCTCACCTCTGTTACTCCTTTGGCTTGGCTGTGGAAATCAGTCAATGGTGGAAAAAAGGTGAGATGGTGATCCCACCTTTTTTCCAGGATCTCTGTGTAAAAGTGGCTTGTGTGTCAGTGTTTTCATGTTGTCACATGCAGAGTCATGTTAAACCTGTAATGTGACAATGCTGATGAGCACATCACTGCAAATACAAGCTATCGGTATTGGGACTTTTGCCTTGGGGGTGCAGGTGTAACACCCTCACTTAAAAAATTCTCCTTGGTTATTGTGACATTTTTAGCTCAATGACAGCTGTTTCTTTTACTCAGAAAAAGCTTAACACAAATCTCTCTTGCCCTTTCCATCCCTCTATTTGGTATTTCTTCTCTGTGTTCAACTTCACACCCGACAGGAGATAAAGTCCTCGTCTTACATGTGGATAATTATGTGGTAAAGTATCTATGCGTTGATCCTTAAGTCAGTGGAAAATGACAAAAAATATCCAGGAATTTCGCTTTCTGCAGGTGTGTGCTATACTAATTTTACACATTTCACAACACATGGAAATGGCACACAGCATTCCCATCATCTGGACGCATTATTCATATGAAGATTCTGTAGGTATTTGGTAAAATGGTAATTGCCACAAACATATGATGCAAGTGTGAAAGTGTCTTTGACAACCGTGAAATATGGAATAAATAGCTATTTTCTGGTGCACTTAAGGCTCTATACATAGCTTATTATTTTGCGCGGTAAAAATCACATAGCCAGACTATCACGCCATAGACACACAACACCTTTCAGCCTCACATCCCGTTTATACCCCAATCTCCTTTAGCCTGTGAGTGGATGTCAGTTCATGGGAATTTAAATTGTTTTTCTTGGCCTCAGACAATGGAATGATAATGGATAATGGTGATCCGGCAGGCAAAAAGAAGGAAAAGAGAATGAAAATGGTCAAGGTTGGTAGAGTAAATTTCCTGGGGTCAGAGGTCTAGGGATTAGCAGATGTCAGAGGGAAGGCTGGGAGCATGGTGCAATGCAGGGGTGGAGGGGTTCAGGGCGTGTAGAAATAGGGTGGAGGATACGATAGTGGTCCCAGACTAGGTTCTAACGGTAACCCCAGGTCACAGTTACTTCCTCTCGGAGCCACATTAAAATCACATTGTTTCTTACTTAAGATTCCTTTTCTTTGCCGCTAACAAGTTTCTTTTCTCTTTTTCCCCCCTATGTTTGTTCTTGGGAATCCTTTTGTCTTCTTGAACCCTGAACATCCGCCTCGCCTTCTACAGGTAAGTATTCATTTCAATACAGATTAGCATGCAAAACATTTAATGCCCATTGTTGTGCTGAATGAACACACTCATGACAGCACACATCCAACCAAAGAGGTGACAGTTTTTAATAGAGATACAGAGATCATGACAGGAACCAAAAGGCTAGGGAGAACAATCACTAGATTTAGAAGTAATGCCTTTAACAGGATTTTCAACATATGTTCTCATGCGCCCCAAATTACACACTTAAACAAGTATCCTACGCAATCCTCCCAGGCTGAGCTGCTAATATTTGTTCTGAGGACCCGTCTGTGTGTGTTTAAGCCCAGCTGGGATCCTGGTAAGTGCAGAGGGAGTGAGAGCAGGATGCCGAGGAGAGAATAAAATCTAGAAAATTGGCTTAATTGGCTTAAATTAAAACAGCAAAGCAGGAATTGGAGCAAATGTTGGGTGAGGTTATCTGGAACGGTGCACTTGTACAAGTATTGCGTGTGTCTGTGTGGGAGTGCACCATAGTAAGTTGGCGGCATTGCTTCAGTTCCTTCCTGCGGGTTACTTGGCACCAGATGGACTCCTTCAGTGAGGAACAGCAAAGGAGTTTGATGAGCCCCAGCGAGGCCCTGCGTGGAGAACGAGGCCCCACCTTCTGTAGCTCCATCAGGGGGATGGCAGTAAACAGGCCTTGGGAGGGCTGTTAAACTTTCATCCACACTTGTCCTCCCACCCTCCACAGCTGGTTCAGCCCATATCTGTGGTCCCAAAGAGGCCAAGGGCAGGGTCACCACCTCCTCTGTAGTCGTAAAGCATCACTCCCACAGAAGAAGGAGTTCCTTTATGTTTTATTCTGTTTTTTAGCATCATTTGTGAAGCACTTTCAACAGATTGTCGTTCTATGCACAATTATCTTGACTTTGGCCTGTATGGTACTCTTATTTTTTCTCTGGCTTCCCTCAATCTGCATTTCCCATTAAGTGTACATTGTAAAATGTAAGGGGGGTATGGTGTCTACCCTGTTGTGCACAGAGTATTTCTCCATCCCTGTATTTCTTACTAGCAAACAGCATTCCTCCTACACTGGTGTTATCCCTTCAGGGTCACTGTCAGGAAAAAAAGGAGGTGATCCAGACAGACTCCATCTTGCTGGACTGCAGTCAGATAGCTGCTTGTGAGGGGCTCCTTTGTTCTGATCACCTTCTTTATCAGACAGGGAGAGCCAGGGAGAGCAGACAGCCTCAGACAAAAAAATAACAAAGTGTCACAACACTCTGTGGATGACTTGAACAGTGTAGGAATAGTGAGACTTTCAAAAAGCTGACTGGGGTAGGCCGTTCAGAACAGGTGGTTTTGGTCATAAGGCAGCAGTGGAGCATATAGGCTCATCCAACACAGATTGTATTCAAGCAGCTTACTGATAAGAAGATGGCAGTATGGTGGTGGAATTGATGAATCAAGAAAAGCTCTTTCTTTTGGAAGGTTCACACACAGTAACAGTAAGCTCAACCAAGCTCAGGTGACTCTAAGAAATGGACTGAATTTAAGGAATGTCACTTGACCCTGAGAGCACAGCAGAGACGATAAAAAAAAGCATCCCACAATTCAACATGAAATATAAACAAAGTTTAAGAAACATCGTTGTAGCCATTTGGAATATAAAGAGGCTTTTCTCTCCAGCAGCACTTGATGACATAACCAGAGTGAATGAGAAAAAGAGGCAGAGGAAATGACCATCCATAAACATGGCATGTCTCATCTGCTGTGTTGTGTGATTATTGGAGAAGGCACAGAAGGTTGTCTGGAGAACATCTTCAATGGCCATTTCCTTTTTTTTCCCAGTGACTTTCTGGACAGGCTGACACCCCCTATCTCACTGAAGCTGTCAAAGTCTGCCAGCAGGGATTCTCTCAGCCTGAATGTCTAAAAGATTTAACAGTGCACACTTGTTACACTTTGTGTTACAATCACACAGTGTGTGCACTTTTGCACTGCGCTTGGTTACCATTGTACCATTTTGACTGTGCATGTGGAATTGGGATGGATTCTTTGCTAAAAGACTTTTACTCCATTTGAAAATATTTGAATTGACTGTGTGGAACAGCAAAATCATTTGACACAAGTTAGTTATTTGTATTTTGATTGAACTGAAAGCATATACACAAACATTCAGGAGTCATGGAGTGCATACCAGCGACAGTGTGCAACCCCTATTTACACAGATATTCATAAAGTGGGTTCTGCCTGACAGATATCCACACTCAATAATTTCATTAGAAGGCAGGTAATCCAATTAAAAAATCCCCGCTGACTTGATTTGCATATTTGTAATACCTTACATTAAGAAAAATATGTTTTTCTGCTTTCTAAACCATCCATCTTGCTATTGTTACAGGTAAAACAGTAGTTTATTTATACCAAGCATGCAAAACCCTGTGATCTGGTTTCTTAATCAGATATATACCTTCAACAACAAGTATATTTCCCAAAGTTGATTTGCATATGTTTTTCATGTATTTGTGTGAGCACACACTGGACACTATATAGAGTGGGACATGATGATGTTACGCCTCAGTGTTTTTATTTATTTATTTATTTTAGCAGTAAAGTCTAATGCAAACAAACATATATGGCTGAGCTTCTTTATTCTACCATTACTGCTTAGAGGGAAATTCTTATCCAAGCTGTCATTCCACAGTAAATACTGTTGAAGCAGCATACAGAAGTAGACAGAACATAGACAGAGTTTCAGGCTGTGTAATGGCTTCTTTCCTCTTTTAGAATTTGCTCTTGCTGATGCTTGGCATCTCTTCCAATCCATACCACATTGTTTACTGTTTAAATAAAAGCTGAAAACCTTTCAAAAGTAGTTTTGGATTCCCATTCTAACATCACCAGTATTTTCTGTAGCTTTGAGCTCCCATTCCTGCTTGACTAGAGAGATGGTGAGTGCAGGAGAAAGTACAAGACTCAGACAGGTTTTATCTCCCTAGCCAAGCTGCAGTGGGAGTCTGAACTGCCTACTTGCTAACCCTGTCAGGACCAGACAGAGGACTCTGGTGGAATGAGACCTGAGGATGACTTGTGTGTCACTCTTGGCTTATATCCTCTTCCTTCACTATTTGAAAGCCACAGGCTTAGTGAGGAGGCAAGCTGCAACACACAAAGCGGGGAGTTACATTCCTGACATTGTTGCATGAGCCAGTCAGAGGTAATTGTTTATTTGAATATTTCAGTGCAGGACAGATTCCTCATGTTGGTTGCTCAGAAAACAAATTACAAACTGTGCAATGCTGCTGAGGAAGATTGTGTGATGAATGAAGCACCAAGTCCCCGTGTGCAGAATTTGGCAGAACATCCTGCCATTTATAAAAACAAAGACACATATTCCTATGAGTATAAACACTATTTTTTTTTTCTAACCTGTGGGGAAATGTAACCATGGTTTGAATCCAGGATTTAACCTGATCTTCTTACTGGCTCTATACCTTTGTTTACAAAATTGAATCTGCAAGGGAAGGAGAGCACACATCAAAGTAACCAAGATAAACACTGCAGATATTGAATTGCCACATTTCTGTAATAGTTAACTATGACAGTTTACAAAAGTTCTCCCATGGTCTTTTCTTTGTCGTCATGGTCATGTCCACATCGGATGTCAGCACTGGGCAGTGAACACATCAAAGACTGTTTACCTATCAAACACTCAGTGCAGAGTGGGAGATGTTTATTTGGCCCTGGGCTCTCATTCAGCTAATAGGCAGGGCTTCACTCTTGATGAATTGTCAAAAAGAAAGTGCCACATTCCTCCTCTGATGGCACTTTGAGAGTGTTATTGCTTTTTTATTGCTTTCCTCCCTTAATGAGTGGAAGGGAGCCCAATTACCAGCAGAGGCCATCAGGTTTCATCTCCGTAACGCATTTCAACCGGCAAGTATTATTATTGTTCATTAGGTTAGGGCCAGAATCTGCGTAGTTAATGAGAAAGCACAGCAGCCAAGAACCCTCATGTACCAACAAGACCACAGTTCAATTAATTATAACATATCGCCTAATAATGCCTTGAGAGAGAAGTGCAATCATCAGTTCTTATTTTCTTTTTCCTACTTCCTTTAAAGAAATATCACAGTAAGTTGCATAGTGGGGAATGTTTGTTTAAACAGCGACTCTCTGAAGGAGTTGAGTTCGGTAAAGGACTGTTGAAAGAGTTCTGTGTGTATGTTGGCAATGAGAGGAGACTGGGACTGCCAACCCCGCTGTTTAAGTACACACAGTGTTATTGGGTTACTCCAGGGGGGTGGGAGTAGATTTGGTGGGCCGGATTAACATGGGGGCAGAGAGCAGACAGCTGGGTGTTTCTGGTGCCACAGGATGGGATGCGTTTATGTGTGTGCCCAAGAGGGAAAATAAAAGAAGTTAGAAGGAAAGAGAAATAGCGAGCCGCTGTAACAGCCTTTGCTGAACCATTTTCTTCACCGCATTTACTCCTTCTCCTACCGGGGCCATTTCTAGTTTACAGTCTGTGGCATAAACACGGAACTACTTCCCTCAATGTGCAAGGGCTTCAGGTGAAAAACAGAGGCTATCACCTCCATCTCGGGCCCCCGGAGACTCACCTCATCTTCCAGTCTACCAGTCTGGAGCTCGCCAAGGTCTAATTAGCTCACCGACACAGAACGCAGCCAGAGTAATTGCGCTGAGTGTGGAAACTCAGCCCGTAGCAACCTGGGCTTGTGTACACATGAGGCTGCTCAAATAACGTGGTGCTGTGGCAGGCGGCCACCACAATCTTCTCTCCTTTATTTATTCACTTACTCATCCATTGAGTCACTTAGCCTTGCTTGCCATCCTCGCTCTGACGCTTAATCAGATTTACCACGCTGTTAGGACTGTTTCAGTCTTTATTTTTTCTCTCTGTGGCTTTACTGCTTTTTTATTTGGAACTGTCAGTCATTTTTGCTTCCATTTCTTTTCTGTCTTTTTTGTGGTCTTTTATCCCATCTTACTCTTATGGATTCTGGGGACGGTAGTGTAATTTAGGTCACAAATTCAGTCCCTTTTACATGTGGAATCTGTCTCATCTAATTGCTATATTCTTTTTTAGAAAGGCTGACTCAACTCATATTGATTCTGGAGGTGGTTGCCAGGCCTTTCACAAAAACACCACCATTCAAATCCTGTTTCTGATTGGAACAGAATCCAAAAATGCAGATATTTATACTGTAGAGCAGGGGTTGAGTGATGTGGACACAAATCATATCTCAGTGTATTTTGCCCGAATGCCAATAAACTATATTTCTCAGTATATTTTCTGTCAATTGTAAGACAAAACCATATGAGCTGTATTGATATCAAAAACAATTCCGGAACACAATATTGTTCACAGCTGTACAAACCAAACTCTGTTACTCTAGCCAGTCGATTGCTCTCTCTCAAATACTGCTCTCAGAATCATCTTCTCTGTGACTCATTGCAGTTTCACTCGTTTTTGAGTTCTATGTTTCTGCAATAAAGACACTGAAAGACACAGAGATGATCTGAAGTCATAACTTTTATAGTAGTTACACAGTTCAGTTAATAGTGGACTAACACTTTCAATGCTAACACTCTCTTAAGAATAAACTGAACTACTTTAAAGTGACTTTAAAAAACTCCCTACCCTAGCAACATCCATTCAAGAAACACCAACTTGATGCAATGCTGTGCCCTGCTACTCAACCCATGTAAAATAAATTTGTGTCTGAGGAAAAATAAGTGGCACAAGCAAAATTCTTCAGCTTCATGCAGCTTAAAAAAACATCCCACACAGAACAAGCTACAATACACTGAAAATATATGAGACATTCCCCAGCCATGACTACAATATTGCTCATGTCATCACTGTATAGACTAAAAATAATGGAAATTCCAGTATTCAGGAAATGATAGTTGTATTTTTAATATTTTTCCAGGCTTCAGATTCAGGATGCCAAATAAGAAAAAAACAGAACCCTTTAGAATTCAAAATCATGCACATGAACACAACACATACTCGTAAGATGATTGAAACATGGGAGGATAAGTCATTTCAGAATTTAATGGAGAAACTATTCACTCCCCCTGAGACAGGAGTATTTAGTACTGTCACCAAGGGCAAGCAGGGAGGGGGTCAGGAGTCATAGGGGGATGAAAATGGCCCCATCTAACCTTCACCATCGTTCATCCTGATGGCTGGTTTAAGGGAGGAACCAGGGGAAAAAAGAAAGCTGGATAGAAGAGGAGGACACTTGGAGCATGGGGCGACTCAGACCAGGCTTCCCGCTATGATGGATAGAGGATGTTTAAAGGGAAAAGATCAGTGGATGCTGGTGTAGCTGGCAAGTAGAGAATAAAAGAAAGACGGCTGAATAAAATGATTCATCGCTAGGGAAAAGGTATTAGTCTGATTGAAGGCGCTGTATAAAGAGATGGTGGAAGAGGAATAAAACAGAGGGAGGGGTTGAGGGAGTGACATAATCTCAGAGGTGTAAAGGTGAAGATTTGGTAAAAGAAGGACTTAAGGCTGGATAGCAGATGGAGAGTATTCCAGGGAATGTTAAATAATCATGCTGAGACTAAAGAGAGAGAGGAGGAATGGGTTTTGTTTTGTCTTATCCTGTGCCTTCTAAGTGCCATTTTTTCCTGCTGTCTGTCTAGTGGTGGGTCGTGGGTATTAGGGGGATTATGAATTTTGCCAGGCAGACCGAGGTTAAGATGAATGGTTGTCCTTTTGGATCCAAGATGGTCATTATCATTCCCACATGGTGCCGCCAGATAAAGCCCCTGAAGCCTTTTTGATTCAGATGGGTTTGTTGTCCATCTCATTTTTCTTTTGTTTCTTTGTTTTCTCAGTAAATGTGGTTCTACTTTATACCTCACTGTGGAGGAGAGTGAAGCCTGTCATAGCTTGGTTTGTTACTTTGGCATGCATCAGTTTTAGGACTTGCCTGTTACTGTGGTAAGAACTAAAACAACAGCATCGGTTCTAGTTCCGAATAACTTAATGGAAATAAAACTGCAATTGTTTAAAAATGAATGAATTTAGTTAAGTGTTTTCTCAAGTAAAACTCAGTTGGTTCTAACTTTACTAATGGATGAATTCTCTAGTTGAAAGACATTTATTAGTTATACATCAGTTTTTGAAGAAAATTTTGTAAATTGTCATCACAGATTGGACATTTGTCTGATGCAATTATTCAATTCAAGTATGTTTAAATGGGTATTTGACATTATGTGGAGAGGTTTAAAAAGTATTGAAAGCTTAATTTTCCTTTCCTTGGCTTTCTGAAAGGTACATTTATTTTTTAAAAGAATGCATTCATTGTTTTTTTGTTGTTTTTTGGGGTGGGGGATGGGGGTCTTTTTTGTTGTACTGGGCTTTCTTTATTCATTGCCATAGACAGACATTATTTTTGTCCACAGTGTAACACTGCAATAAATGTGTCCATCTGTTGCCTTGGTAGCAAATAACAGGGTTTAAAACCATTTCTCACATGGATTCCCTTAATGGTTATCTCTGTGTCATTCTTCTCCAATCAGAGGCCGGTGTGATTAGCCATGTCTGTCATCGGTGAAAGGCCTCCATACACAGTGCCACTGCAGTTTTGTGTCTGAATAGACTTGGGGAGGAAGCTCTCTCTAGTGGCTGCCCGGACACTGGAGCCATTCACATTCACAACCACTTTTGTAGTGTCACTTCAATATTGTAGCATGGGGAAACATGTTGACATTCCTGTCTACAGGATTATTGTCAGTCTTTGTGCTGTCCATTAGGGCTGAGCTGCACATTATTTTCAGCAAATAATAATACACTCCAGCTGTTGCATGATTCTGTAGGATGGAAATGGGCTTTAACTGACAGGGAGATGATGAACTGTCAGATAGTCAGCCCTCACTGGCAAATCTAGCTAGTTTGGGTTATTTCAGTTCAGCCTTGGCTTAATGGCACTGTACCCTTCAGATGTATACTGTGTTAACTGCCTGTGGTGATGAGCGCTCTAAATATGGATACATAATTGTATTTACGGGATGTGTGGATTTGTCTTTATGTATTTGTTCATGTTGACAGTCTCTGAAATGCACTTTGCCTTTGCACTTTGTCTATACCCAACCCTCTTCCTTTGTGCTGTCCATGTTTGCTCAGCAGTGGACACAGACCTCAGCTAAGAGCATCTGGGGTGCTATGATTAAGTATTAATTCAGGCGTGTGATCGATTTCCCTCCAGCTGCTGCAAAAGAACTGAGCACAGAGGGCAATGTTCAAACCCTGACTCGGATTAGTGTTCAACAGGAGATTTTTTTTTTTAAGTTTTTCTCTTGGCACAGTGTACAATATGTACTGCAGAATTGCCCAGACAGACCACACACACACACACACACACACACACACACAAAGAAATGTTAGTTCTTGTTTCACCATCATTTTGTACTCTTTGCATTTTGCTTTCCAAACACAAGCTTTGAACACTTGTCAGAAATGCAGAATCTTAGCTCTGTGCACTCTAACAAAAGGATTCAGTGTGCAGTTTTGATCGAAGAATAAAACCGGCATCTTTTTCAGTCTTCCCAAGAGAAGCAAACAGGCTTTGTTTCAAAGATGCATCCCTGTCTCTTCAATACCCCCCACCCCCCCACAGATCACTTGACTTCTGACCCCTGCTCAGGATAGATTGACACTCCTACCACTCAGTCAGTGGAAGGGCCTCCCACCCTACCTCTAACCCTGCAGGTCACCAATTAGGCTGCATGTCCGTCATCCACGGAGCCATCCCATACCCCCCTTTCCTTGCTGATGATACCCGCCACAGGGAGGCCATGTTGGTCCTGTCCATTTGTCTTCATCAGGGTCTATCACAGTGGAGGCCTCCTTAGCCCCAAAGGGCCCCACATCTGTGGACATGTCTCACTCACTGCCTCCAACTTTCCTTGATAGGCCTGTGCATATTCTCATCAGCCCATACCTTTAAAGCATCTGATGGCAGGTAGAATGGCAGCTTATTACATTGAGCAGTTTTGTTTTCAGCATGATAATGAAGAATGGGAATGGGGTGCAAGCAGAGGGCAGTGCACTGGATAACGACAGTGCACTGGAGAGCACTGGAGGCTTTTACAGGCCAGTATATTTCTTTGGAATTGGAGGGTGCGTAGCAAGATTGAAATGGCAGGCAGAGGCCAGTAAATGGGCCTGTCAACACAGCCAACCTTGCTTTGAGTTTACTGTTTTAGTATCATTTTTGCGTGTGTGCAATGGTGTGTGTTTCTTAGTGTGTGTTCATACATGTGTGTACATATGTGTGTGAGAGAGCATGCACCCTCATCACTCAAGTTGAATAGACGTCAGCCAGCAGTGAAATTAGACTGTCTCTCCCTCAGTGTTGGACTGTCACTGCTGAGATGGAAGGAGGGTGAATGCTTTGGTCCCAAGGCACTTTTAGTGGAGGCCCATTTTGAAGTGTTTAATGTTTGACACACACTGACACACTGTCAAAAGCACAATGACCTACAAACAGCCATACTCTTCATCAAAAAGGTATGGCGACGCGACAACATAGGGCCATATACGCACAGTCCAATACCTATTAAATCAGCCAAGCAATGGTTATTTTATCTAAGCGTCTCTATTTGGCACCAACTCAGAAACTAGCAGCTGACATTCCAGTAAGTCAATCCATTTGATAGCCTGGCACAGTTGAGACTCTTACCTTTTGTTACTTTGACATAGTGATTTTATGAAGGAGGTTTAAGTCATATAAAAGTCTGTATATAGTCTATAAACCACATAGTGATTCCTCAAATATTTTGTATTGCAAAGTGATCAGATACCCAGAAAGTGGCTCTCTGCCTCTGGTTTACAATAATTTTAGGGAAAATGTTTTTTTTTTTTTTTTTTTGGTGGGGGGGCATCTGAAAGAAATTGTATAATACTATAGTCTAAGACTGCTAAGATTTGATAAAGAGGGTTATGCATGCATGTACATGTGTGGGCACATGAATTTCAAGGTTAATCTCTGGATTGCCCTCTCTCATCTCAAGCTTGTGATTATAAGGTTCGGTAATTACTATGTATGTAATCTTTTTACTTTTCCTCTCTTTGTTTGCATTCCCAAACTTTTTATATTTTTTGACAGGCAGTACACATCTCGCTGTTAACAAATTTTCTTCTTTTCAGACTGACATACTAAAGATTTTTCTCTCTAAGCAATCTTTGTGAATGCTCCATCTATTCATTCATTCATTCATTCATTCCTTTCTGAGTGCAGGAGGCTTAGAAACAGCTGCAGACACACAGCATGTTGTGACTTTATGATGATATTGCTCATGCACTCCCTAAAGCATCTCTTTGTCTGACGGCTAAGTGGAGTGAGGTTACAGTCTCTTATTTTATCAGGCTTTTACCACTCCTCCGCTTCCCCCTCTCTCCCATTACAGGTCATCCTGCAGCATCTCCCGCTGCTATGCTTAAATGTTTAAAAGCCTTTCTTCTTCAGTTTTACTGTTTGTTTAGTTTTTTATTATTTTACCATGCTTCTCATTTATATAGTCCATTGTAATATTACTCTGTGTCTCCTTTTTCTCTTTGTATGTCTTTTATTTATTTATTTATTTTTACTATGTTTATGTGTTCTGATGAGAATAAGTGCCTTGCAAGGTGCTTGGCCTGGCATTTACACAACTCTGCCATTGATCCTGACAAACACACCAGGCTAAATATGTCCATGGAGAACTGGAGGAAGCTACTTTTCCATATACACTATATTCTTTTCTCTCTTAATTTATGCAGTTATTGAATTCCTCAGGTCCCATTCTCAACCTACCCTGTGATCCTCTTGTTTATACAAGGTCTGGTTGTCCTTGCAGATTTAGCCACTTTAATTTGCGGTTGCCCATAAACGCTGTGTTGATTCACGGTTGGTAATTTAGCGTGTGGCCACGAGGGGAGTGGACAGACCCTGGTTCCTGCTCATTAATAGCAGGGCTGCGACAGAGAGAGAGTGGAAAGTGGAAAGTCCTCCAGGCTTCATTGATTCACTGTCTCCATGCTGCATACTGATGCAGGCAGGCCTGTCTAATGCTCTCGTTCAACAACCTTAGTGGGTAGTGTAAGAGTGAGGGAGAGCGACAAAATATGTCTTGGTCTGACTGATGCAACGGAGATTACTGTCTCTGCTGAGCTGCCCTGCTGCTGCCCACTCTGCTACACCACCACTCTCCAGAGAGGGGACTGCACTATGGAAGGTCTGCAGTATGTTTTGGTTTTTCTAACTTTTCACCAGCTGTCAGTGAGTCTTAGTCATCTCAGAGTTATGTGTTTAGATACAAGGCTTGAAAACAAAGAGGTTTTTATAGCTGGTGCCACTATGTGGTCTGTAAATCCACTAGATTGTGGTGTGTTGGTGGTACTTGATGTTGACTAATTGTAATGAAGACTAATGGCTCATTAGCTACCACTAAATCACTGTTGATGTTCAGTGAAAACAGTCATGACCTTGATGGCCCTTCCAAACACCCAGGGGCTCAGGGAAGTGAACCCAAAGGGTTAAAGGTCAGTTAAAACAGTTAACAGAGCAAGAGCCACACCTGACATGACCCCACAGTGACCTAAGAGGCAAAGAGTCCACACTGACCTGTCATGTGGGTCACTCCATCTTGGAAGAAGATGCACACATGTAGAAGGTCATTACTGTGAGTAGTGTACAGACAGAAATGTGCAGGTTGTGAAAGATACAAAATTGGAATCTCATATTCTCTGTGATATACAACAGCATACAGCTGTATATGTGATCACAGACAACAGCGGTGTAATGGACTGAACAGGCTGAGACTGGAACTGATGGCAGTGAAGTAGCTAAACAACTAGTTTAAACTTAGTTTCATGTGTGACATTTTGAGTAGGTTCATCAACAGTTGTACTCTGTAATCCTAAAAGCATTTATGCCTCTAAGTAAAAATTACTATATGCTATGATTTCATTACTCTTGAACGTTAATATATATTAACTAACACTGTTGCAATTGGCCTGTGAGCCCAGACCAAGAACATGCAAGTATAAATTATGTAATAATTTAAAAAATAATAATGATAATTTACCAACTGTTTGAAAGTTTTTTTTTTTCATGACCCTGCCCTTAATGTCCTTTTGCAAGCAGAAAAAATGACCAGTAGGCGCAAGGATTGATATACTTCAACAAACAACACAAGGCCGAGATACATGTGCATATGTTTGTTTTTGAGGGTCTTTTCTTCTCCAACAAAGAGCCTGGTGCTGTCAGTCTTGTTGCTCCATACACTCCAGTATGGTGGCTGTGTGTTTGCGTGGCCTGTGTCAGGGCTGCTGAGGCCCTGTCTCCTCTCTAGGGAGTCTGCTTCTACTCGCTCACTTCATCCTCCTGCTGTTGCTGTCCTGAGGGACACCAACGCACACAGAACCCAGATTGAGCCACTCTTAGTTGGCCCTTCTCCATTCCACCAACGACGCTAATTACATCTGAAATGGTAATAGATGAGGCCTCGTTAGCAGCTCTCACTCCCTTGAAAGATTCACAGACATGCATCAGAGGGGCCACTGATCGGTCTGAGCTCCTTCCTTCAAAGGCTGGACTTCACAGGGAGCTGGGGGCCCAATTCACTAATTACTCCTGCGGTTCCACACTGCTGCCCAGTACATAGGCTGCACTGAGCAGCAGCTTTTCTCGCATCACCAGCACTACTTTCAGACAAGCCTATCCTCAAACCCAAGCCAACCTACACAGGCGTGTTAAATCTATAATTCAATGATCAAATTAGTTCACTGTCTATTTTAGTCTCTCCATAAACCAGCTGCTAACGCGATGACTTTGCAAAATTCTGTTCTGTCATAATCACTGACAGTATAAACCCCCACTCAGAAACACCCTCATATTAAAATAACAGACATGGAAATTATGTCAGTATAGTTTCAGGATAAAAAAAGCTGACATGGGACGGCTGTGGCTCAGTTGGTAGAGCAGGTCGTCCAATGGCTGAAGGGTCGGCGGTTCGAGTCCTGGCTCTGACTGTCCACATGTCGAAGTGTCCTTGCTCCTACCTTGCATGGCAGCTGCCATCCACTGGTATGGTTGAATGTGAGGCTTTGTAAAGCGCTTTGAGCACCATGAAGGTGGAAAAGCACTATAGAAGTGCAGTCCATTTACATCTGTGAATGAAATATGGCATTATTGCTTCCCATAACAGAATTAACCATATTAAGGCTAAAGTTTTGTTATTAAAGGATCTTACAGCAAAGCATGTCTTTATCTGAGCTCAATATTCCAGAATATTTCTGCACATAATGGGATGAAAACTGATCTAAAACTTGGATTGTGGGATTGTGTTCACTGTAATGTTTCATCATACTCACAGTTTCTCATTCAAACAAACATATTCTTACTCTGTGTGTGTGTGTGTGTGTGTGTGTGTGTGTAGGTGTGCGTGTGTGTGTTATTTAGGACATATTGGCTTATGGTATAAAATAATATATTTTTTTCTGAAGTACAAAAATAAAATGGTTTATTTTACTGTTTTTTATTGTTATTTACAAAATCCTAAACTTTACCTGCTGAGAGCAACACAACACACAACATGGAGCTGAACTTCTGGCTTTTACGTCTGTGCACATATAATATATTGACTGGTATATACCTTTATCAGGATCTTTATTGGTTCAGATTTGTGGCCTGGCTCTCTTCATTGTTTAAGTGATTTAATTTCACTGAATCCCATTAGATTTCATTATCATCTGTGTTTTATTCGCTTGCTGTTGGGAAGGAGATGGAGTCAACAAGAAGATTAGATGGTACTCTAATTGTGGTGTGGTTTACAGTGGGCCTGTTTGCCTGCATCGATCTGCAGCGAGAAATAATAATAAAATGGAAGTAAAGCGATGCAGGGAAGGAAGAGGCGGCAAGTGAGCAGGGCCTCGTTACTGAAGGAATGATGTATTGATCGCGTCTGACAGGGTGCTGTGGGCCGATCAATCCTGATGGGCAAGAGGAGCCTGTTAGGAGATTCTCCTGGGTCGTCAGGGTCACTCAGACTACAGGCAATGGGAGAGAAATTAACTCATCAAGGAAAAAGGATAGATGGATGGATGAATAATTAGGAGAAACAAGTTTAAATAGCAAGGTGCCATAAGGTAAGGCGGCTGTTGTTAAGTGCATCTGTGATTGAATTATCTGTAGGTATTCAGACACCAAAAAAAAAAGCAATGCAGTGTGTGAACTTTATTCCCACTGTGTTTCTTCTATATATTGACCAGTATCTGTCTAGAAGAGCTGCATGCTGTTTTGACTGCATTCCTGCAAAATGAATGAAGGTCTATCACTCAAGAGTAAAAATCAAATCAATGTAGCTGAATCAGTGAATACTTTTAGATAATGAGGGAGAAATAGAGACACAGGAAAAAAAAAATAATACTAGTAAAGATGTAGTATCATCTGTCTCGACTGTCCAGTATTTATTCGTGATGCCTGTCTCCTTTCCCCTTGAGTACACTATGGCTGGCCTTGCCCGAGCTAATTGATAGCCTGTACGTTAATTTAAGTCAGACATGAGTGGCTGCTATTAATGAAGGTGGAATTTGCTGGGCTGACAGTGAAGTGAGTGCTCACGGGAGAGTGATCTACAGCTTGAGGCACAGTCTAGAGGCAGATGCTGGAGTGGTGTAGAGTAGTGCAGTCATTACATTTCAAGAAGGCATTCACTGTGAACTCAAAATGAATCCATTTTTACTGTAAAATTACCGCTATAAATTGGTCTAGGACCAATTTTCAGTGTCTCAAGTAGAAATCCGAGCAAAGTTTCCCTCTTCAAATTGCTCGGACAAAACTCGTAGGATAATGATGATGTGAGCAAGAGGGATCACTCTATACGACAAATGTAAGGCTGGGTTTGTTTATTTTTCCTAGTAATATATCCATCCACACTGGTAGGCCATTTGCATTAAGCTCCCCACATAATTGCTGGCATTAATAGTGCACACATTTACAAAGTATTGTCAGCCATGCAGTGATTATGGTAATCAGAGGATGAATTCTAGACAGCCATTTGAAAATATTCCTTTTTCTTTAATGAATCAATTGACTTCAGTCATTTCAGTCTTGTAGGGATGAGTAACCTGGAATTATCTATCGTAATGACAGGTTTTTAGTTGGGCAGAGGTGTTGTAACAAGGTAGAGCTACATGTCTTAGTTGGTTCAATGTGTTTGTCGGTAACACGCTGCTGCAGGGTTATGTTGACGTAAAACATGCAACAATTACCTGCTGGATTGCGCTCCTGTGGAGAATGCTAACTACTAGTTGTCACAATAGCACAATGAGGTCAGGGGTCCCTTTACTTAGCAGGGTGCTCACATGTCACCTTTCAGCTGTTTAAACAGAAGCTCCTGCCCCATCTCCTTTTATCTGCCCACCCCCACCCTCATATTTAATTCAGGTGGAGTACAGGGTATATATGACTCTGTAGGAGTCACATCTGAAGTACTAGACCCTTTACAACCATTCAGACTATTTTCTTTTGTACTACTACTACTACTATTACTACTACTACTACTACTACTACTACTACTACTACTAATAATAATAATAATAATAATAATAACAGTGATAATAGTA
>JAPQRP010000006.1:29570150-29590561 GCA_037367295.1 Apogon hyalosoma | reverse complement strand
TACTACTACTACTACTACTACTACTACTACTACTACTAATAATAATAATAATAATAATAATAACAGTGATAATAGTAATTCTCCATCTGATCACTAATTGTCTTGTCTTACATGTCTTACAAAAAAATATACCTCATTAATGCAAGACATGTCAGAAAAGTGCCACACATTTTAAATGTCATTATCTTTTCCAAGTCTGTCCAGTAGAGGGACAAGGAAGTGTATGCGTCCATGCTGAAATGGACGTAGAGGAAGTAGTCATGCATGAATGGAGCTTCTAGCTCTTCATTTAAAGACCTCTTTTGGTGAAGGATGCCTTCTTGTAGCTTGTTATGCTTCCCCCACATTCAGACATGCCGTATGAAAATACAGTCCTCCATCCTTGCTATCATGGATTCAGTTATTCAGTTATTCATGGCTTGAGGCTGAATAATGAAAGATGGTTGGAAAAAAAAAAAAACACTTCACTCTGTTTCTCTCTCAGCCTCTCCCTCTCTCTGTCTCATTCAGTCTCTAGACTAGATTGCTACTCAGTTCTTGACTTCTATTGAGTAGGGGCATCTCCAGCTTTAGTGAAGTCAAAATAATTGGGAAAAAGTCAATAAAATGGAATTAGGAATTCAGTGATGCTAATGCAAATTGAAAATGATTAGCTAATCCATACTAATCAAACTGTCGAAATCTGTCACAAGAGCCATTGTCCATACAGGACATCTAAGCAAGGCTGCCATTTGTGCATTCCTATATGTTTTTACGCTATTTTCCGGCTCTACACTACATTTTGAGAGTGCCTGAACATCTTGACAGTGATCGGTGCCATCAAAGAGCGTAGAGTGATGCTGCACATGAATACAGAAGTAGCTCTTTTGACGTCTGTGGTGGAGCAGAGGCTTGCACAGCACGGCAGCTGCGATTGCCACCGCTCTGTTCTGCTCTTTTATGTGACTGTGGGAGATGGAGGTATTTGAAGACAGGGATAAGGTTGGTGTTGCGACGCTGTCAGCCATTGCTTCATTCTTCAGCTACAGTTGAAGGCAAGAAATCCAGCTTTAAGATATGCCGAGTATGAACGTAGAAAGCAGCCATAAACTATGCTTAATTAGTTGCAATACACAGGAAGACAAATGTTTTTCTCTTGCTTAAGATTGAACTGAATGATAGTGTTGAAAGATACGCATATACAACATGGGATCCTTTTTGTGTAGATGGTTGTCAATTAGTAAGGATGGTTTTATCTCTTGTTTCTATGTATAAGGCCATAATAATTCATCCCCTTACTCCATTCCACTTCACATTTACCTGCTTGGAAATGTTTGTCCAGCAGGGGGCAGAAACCCAGACGGGCAAAACACATTCTTGTGGAAGCTGTTATCAGTATGTGTAGTTCTAACTGAAAGAACTGATAAAACCACACACACTAATTGGGTTTTACAGCAACCACAGTCTCACAATGCTCTTTCATTACCCAAGGGACACCAGCATGTCTGTGTGTTTTCTGTGTTTCAACATCTGTGTGTGTGTGCATGTGTGCCTGTATCATAGATATGTGTGTCATCCACCCCCACCGATCTGAGAGTGCAATACTCGTGTGCAATCACAGATTCCAGCAGAGAAAAGAAAACAGCTCAAGAGGCGTCTGCAGCCTCACTAAATGTCCTCTCCAACAACAGACGCTGCTCCTAATAGTTCCCCCCAATATCCTGCTTTCTGGGGTTGGACATGACGATTTCAAATGTCACTGTATCGCAGTGACCTTTCAAAGACCTGGAATTAATCATAGAAAAAAACGTGCTCTCTATCTTAAATGGCAAGAATAGTCACCTTTGATCCAAGAATTTCAATGGATTGTCTATGAATTGAACTGATTTAGGACAGTTCAGAGTCTAGTATTTTACACCGTTTGGTGTTTTTAGAAGCAAATGATATAATGTGTCTATCAGAGGTGCATTTTTGTCTTAAGATAATCAAAAATATTTATTCTTTTAAAAGCTTTACCATTGAGTGGTTGACCATGTTTAAAATCAATCAGCAACTGAATTCTAATAAAGCTTCATTGCCTTTTTTTTTTTTCAGGTAGTATGCATGTACTGGGCTGAATTTCACTGAAGAATTGCACCTGATTTTTATCTTCTCTCATACACAGCAGACCTCAACCATATCCAGTCCACCCCCTCTTCATACTTTCTATCTTGAGCAGTTCTGGCTCAGTGGTTGTAGCTCATTGAATTATTAGCTAATTGCCAGGTGAAATCGTTATTGATTGTGTGTTGCACAGCAGCTACTCCAAATAGAACTATATAGCCGGTTACAAACTGGATTCTCCTCCTGTGTGTTAGCTGGCGACTGTAAAGATAAAGGACACTGTGTGGGTGGGAGTAGAAACACTTGCACTTGCTCCCCCCATACACACATAAAACATGAACACATACAGGGTCTTTTCACTGTTGTGTCTTTGCTGCAGAATCTGTGCCCTAGAGAGCTATGGGATCACTGTGCTGTACTGCTTTTGAGCCAATGTCTTGTCCTTGCTATGTAGGTCATCAGTGCCCTCCAACGATATCTTATCTCATCTGCAGTGCAGTCAATACTGTTGACAGAACTCTAAATAGCTGCAGATTAGAAGTTGCCTCATTAACTTTGTTCCTTTGCCTAAATGATTGACCTCACAATGAAGAAGCATCCCAAGCCTAAATAAATGTTTTGGACAAGTTTGTAGTACTGATGCAGCTTGGAAGAAGAGGATTGTTTAATCTACCTTTTTGATGTTGTGCCTAAGAAATGTTAAAGGGGGGTGGGATGAAGCAGGAGAAGAAACAGAGCTTTTTTTAAAAAAAAAAAGAAAAAAAAAAAAAAAAAGGGGGAAGGCTGTGGGGCAGAACAGGAATGGTTTTTACACAGCGCTCTGCACTGATCCTGAGCATGGCAGCCAGCGGTGTGTTTCAGATTGTTTTCCATTTGCATGATAATATGAGCATGAATTGACTTGCACACATACACACACACATGCACACACTCAGGGGTTATTACATACAAACCAACGTTTCCAGCAGGCCAGATTACCTGAGTGGTTATCCAGGGTTTTACTCCCTGCCCTGAAATGAATGAAATTCCCCCCATTAGCACACAGGTTACATAAGCCTGGTGTACAGGTATATCCAGCTGCACTGAGGCAGTAAGCTGATTACAGATGGAACTAACACAATTACTCCTCTGTAATGCAATTAACACGAATTGGATTGTGAAATAAGCAACCGGACTGTCATGCGGATTCTCTCAAGATATAGAGCTTCTCCACTGAATGACGCCAGAGAAGCTTCAATAAATCATTTAAATGCTTCACTAAGCTAGTTAATGTCAGGCGCCTCAGCCCTGAAGTCTTTGCATAGCATGTCATGCAAATGCACAAACAACATGTATTAACTATACAGTATTCTGTGTTGTAAGATTTTTTACAACATGTAATATAGGATTTATGTGTGCTATTTCAGCACAGTTTGGTGTGATAAGTCTGTTATTAGTGCTGTGGGTGCTGTGCCTTGTGCTGGGCACCTGCTTTGCACACTCTGCTACACAGACACTTGAGATTGCAATGTATGTATATGAGTGTGTGGTACTTAGGTGAGCCTAATGTTGCAGTGATTTGCTGAGCAGGCAGCAGCACTGCTACAATTTATTTGAAGTATTTAGATGTTATATGCAGCATTCAATCACGCTTCGGCACACACACATAAAGCATATAGCACATCTTCGGGATGATTGTGATGCAGGTTGTACAGAGGGGAATTTTCAGATGCACATTCTGAGTAAATGGTGAATTGCTTCTTCCCTCTCAATCATAAACTGCACACACATATACACACTGGGTTATGGAGACAGAGAAAAAAATCCCTATCCATGGGTGGAGGCTATTATAAAGGTCATCTCCGTATCTAGTTTAATTTTTTTCTCTTCCTCAAGAGTTAAGATCTATGAAGCGATCAATAAATCTCTTTAAATGTCTCTGCATCTCAGCTGCATGTGATTTAACACCCTGCCTCATCTGCTCCCTGCTTTCTGACAGAGCTCACACTGACAGACCTCTACCTTTCTCTTCACACAAATCTAATGTATCACCCCACGCCCAAGCCACCCACACAGAAAATGGCCAGACCTCAACATTTGATTCCTGGTTCAGAGTCCCTTATAAGGTTGTGATCCAGAGACACCAAATGGTTCCTAGTATGAAAAATGTGTCACCTGTGATCTACAGTGGGGAACAAAGTGCCCTTAGGTGTGGGATTCTTCCTTTCAGGCAGTATTGATTGAAGGAAAGATGATCTGAGGAGGCCATTAGGAGGATTGAGGAGGGGGTCGACGGGCAAGGAAAGACTGTGATGAACTCCTCCACAATCATTACGCCACATACCGACCTCACATGCAGATTCACATGCACATTGACGCAGACAGTAAAGTAGGATTAGTTCAGAATTTACAGCAAGAGCGTGTGAGATCAGTTCACTGTTGTGTTCATTTAGTATCTTGTTTGTGCCCATTTGCAGCCGCCATATTACCTCTGCATCTGCACCAAGTACACACATGACTGCACACCACTGATGGGTGGGGCTCTGTCACAATGAGCACAAGGAGACATAGTAATGGCACAAACACAGTGAATTTTTATGATGTCTACTAGTATATTTTTGGTCCAAGCACGAGATTGGTGTCTAGGGAGGGATGCTGAGTACAGTAAACTGGGCTATCTACAGCTGTCGCGAACACCTCTTTTCTTCCTCTTGCTTGTCCTGCAGTACAGTATGGAACACGCTTGCACTTGGGGCTCATCAGATCAAGCTAGATAAAAGCTGCTCAACTCTAGCCGAGAGCTTAATTAAAACAGGGTCTGCCATTGCAGAATGACACCTTTTACAAGCTCCTAACAGCTCTCTGCTCACTGTTACTGCCAATCCAATTATAGACCAAAACAATAAAATAGACACGGAAGAAGCTGCAGCAAATAGGCTAGCGTGAAAGAAAAGAGGGGGAAGTTATTAAAGATTATATGAAGATTCGTATAGTGGACTGCAGAACTAGGCTGCCGGGGTTTCATTTTCACTAGAGATGCCTGTGCAAGTATGCCACACCAGATAAGCAAGTCAGCTTGTGTGTCTGTGTGCGCGTGTGTGTTTGTACGCGTGCTGCAGTCGCTGAGGGAATCCATCCCTTCTCCCTCACTTGTGGACGCAGTTCAGCAGCATCCTGGGGATTATCTTTCCCTGTGGAAGGTCAGTCAATGCCATTAGGCCAGAGCTCACACAAATATGCTGAAACCACACACACAAATGGACCCACAAACAACACTGTAGGTTTATTTTTTTAGATCCTATGTATTTTTATCTTATAATAGTATTCCTGGTTTCATTAGAGTTCCTCATCTAGTGTGACAGAGACACGGCTGGACCTATAACATCTTGAACAGATGCATGAGAGAACTCTGTGGGGGCTACATATTACATATATAGCACTGCAGGTGAGAGAGAGAGAGAGATGGTGAAGATGAAAAATAATGATGAAGGGTGATTAAAGGAGGTAATGGCAAACAAGAGATACAGTCGGTACTCTGTCCTGCATGCGCTGAAAATTAAGATCATGAGGGGACAGTCAACTTGGTATGCCTTTGATTTCCCATTCTAAGACTTGTGGGTTTCCACACAGACATAATAATATAAGGTTCTGCATCAGAGTCCAGTCGTTGGTAACCAAAAGCTTGAGCTAATGAGAGAGCCGTGTGCTTAGCCCCCCTCTAATGTGTTACCCCACGCTGATTCAAAGTGACGTGTCTACCCAGACATACGAGACCACAGGAGTTAAATTTACATCCGGAGCGTTTCCCTAAAAAGAAAAATGACCCTGTGCCACGGCCAATATTTTCAACCAAACTTTTATTCTTGATAAGAATCAGTCACATCAGGCAGCTTTTCCATCTGCTGAAGGGGGCTATAATTTTTCATACAAAAGACACTAAGGGGAGACATTAGTCTGTCTGCCTGACCGTTTCTTTTCCTCACATTACTTCCTCTCCTCTTTTAGCATACCTGATGCAGGAAGCAGATCCACCTGCTCCTGCTCCGTCTATGCTGCCTCCTTCCTGGAATTGGCAGGAAATCAATCCCTCTCTCATCTACAGCCCCCCTCCCTTCCACTCCCCTCCCAGTCTTCTCTTTACTTCATGTCTTACTCCCCCTTCCGGCTGTAGAGTGTCCATTCTGGACTAAACACAAGCATCAGCACAACATCAAGTCTTATCAGAGCAGGCACACAGACCCATGGGCACATTGTTCATCAGTATCAGCCAGCTCCAGTTTCAGCGCAGTCTGCATCTGCCAAGCCCCCAAAACACAGTCATAGCTGTAAACAAGAGAACAGAAAGAAAACTGGAGTGGCCAACAAAATAAGTTTGCAACAAAATACATCTTTAATTGTATCGTCTGTTAATTACAGAGTGCTATAGGAAAGAAAAAAGATAGGAAGGATACAGTGCATCATTATTTATTATGCAAATGTATTCCATTTTAGACACAATTAAGTGATTAGAAAGCTGTCGCTCTATACTCTCTTTCTTCTCCTTGTCCTTACTTGTCTTTTTCTTTGCTTTTCAGCATATTACTGTAATGAAGCCATTACTTCTTCAAGTGAATTTTAATGAGTTTTTAACTAACATTTTAATGAGCTATATATTACCATAAAGCATGGATTAGGCTAAATTGAATTGTGTGTGGGTCTGTGTGTATGTGTGTGTTGGTATTGTTAAGGGGCGTAAAGGAAAGAGGTTCATTAAGAGTTAATTATATTGTTTCTCAGGAGCCACAGCACATATATTTCCTGGATCGGCCCACAGAATGGCCCACCATGGTCTCACTGTCATTACGGTGCTGCCCAGGGGCTTGTTAGGCCAAATTAGGGGTGCTGTTTGAAAAATTACCAAATGAACGGGGCTGCTGTTTGAGTTAGGATGTTTGTTTAGGCTCGTCTCCTGAATCAGAGGTAAAGCCGCAGGTTGAGAGATAGGTTTGACAGAACGTAGTACATTCATTTATGGTGAGTTCAGCAATTCAGGACATGTGGACTTCATAACACCTCTTCAGTGTGACCTCAGTCTAAGAGACAACAAGCACAATTTGAGATGAAGCCAGTATGTTAATATTTTAGTGCAATGCTGCTGACGGCCACCAGATGCTGCTTCCAGTAAAATTCTGGAGTCCTGAAAATGCCCACAATTGCTTTTTCACACTCTCTCTTTTTCTGTCAGTATTTTTATAGGAGTCCTTCTGGTCTCATTTACTTTATTTTGACCCCCTAGTAAGTCTGCTGGCGGCTTTGTGGGATTTGATTAATGGGATTTTTATTATGCAAATGTTTCAGGAATTTTACGGGTTTCTTATTACAATACCAAGCCTCTTAACTATATTAGCTAATGTTAGTATTAATCTGGTATATGGTCTGTCAACTAGCCTGCTAGTCATATTTATACATTTTGCTCTTTTGCATGGAATTGCTCTTATTGAACACAATATTTAGCAAATAGCTGGAAGTACTTGCACATGTTCACCATAACATCTCTAGTTTGCAGTGAAGCTTGGTAAGGTGGCCCACACACAGTTGACGTCACAGTAACCACATCCACCTCTATTATACAGTCTATGCCTTAATCAAGAATCTTCTTACCCTTTCCTGTTGTATTAAGTCTTATATTATGTCTTTCTTCTCTCTGTTTCTACACTAGAGCACACAGACTCTCTCTCTTTTATTCCCTCTAAGCTCCATTAAAGATGCACATTTCATATGATATCGCCACCTGTGATTTCCCTCAACTGTGGTATCACTCCTGGCCATATGATTCCCTTTACTTTCACTCTTTTCCATATTTCCTGCATCTTATCTGTTAAAGTGACAGTGTTATTTACAATCCCTTAGCTCAGGATTTGCAGATAGGGAGAATGCTGGGGGGAGATCATATCGGGCTTGGCCATGGTCTATGGAGAATGATCGGATGTGCATGTATATGGCTTCATCTGAATCTCATCTGCAGTCAGTGCAGAGAGCGCTCTGACAAGTCTGTGAAACTGAGTGGAGGGGGAAGGATGCAAAGCATGGAACAAACGTAGAGGGACCTGAAAAAATTGATGAACTAGAAGCAAACAAAAGATGGAAGGAAAGAGAATGACCCCTGATAGGGTGAGGAGAGAATCAGACAGATAGAGAGAGATGGTGATGAGTTGTGCTAATGATGTGAGTCTGCTCAGTTCTCAGAGGAGGTACAGCCTTGGGCATTGCCAGACGGCCATATTTTTGCAGCTGTTTCTCTGGTCTGACCTGCAACCCCTCAGTGGAGGAATATAGGGGATATGTGTGAACCTGCTGCTTGGTTGCCTGCTGAGGGGGTAATTTCTGCATCTGGATGGGGGGCAAAGGTTAGCTCTGGCCAGTGGGAGGGCAAATGAGCGAGTCGTGCCGAAGAAAAAGTATCTAGACAAATGGAGCACATCACCTCTCAGAGTGTAGCATTATATAGTGTGGCATTATCTTTCTCCTGCCTTTAGCGTCAACAGTAACACAAAGCATCAATGACAGCACATAGGGTTGCTTTGGTGTGTCGTGTCAAGTGACATACTATATATTGTCTCTATCCTCTAAGGCTGGAATTGAAAATGGCGGTATTGTAATAGCAAGCTGCCGGATGAAGCGCAAAAAGCACTCAAATGAAATGATATTATGGCTTGAAGCTACCTCTCCACAGCTCTTCCTGTCTGTGTGTGTGTGTGTGTGTGTGTGTGTGTGTGTGTGTGTGTGTGTGTGTGTGTGTTGTTTATTTTCTAATCAGAGTGTGGGTAGACGGTGGTTGGGCCGGGTGCTGGGGTATGGCCCCGGGCCTTTAGCTGTTGTAATCTCTCTATGTGTTTCTTAGCCACTGACCCAGGAGAATATCATGAAAGAATGGAGGCAGTAAATAGGGTTAGAAAAGTAATAACAACCCTGAAAATATACACAAATATTCACATTTGCAGTATTACAAAAAGATACCGAGCCCTACAGCATTTTAGAATTCTTCACAGTTTGTCAGGTTTGTGTGTAGTTCAGTGTGTATGTGGTACAAGTCTATCAAAGCGATGAGAATGTCATAATGGGGAAAAAAATTAGGTTTCAGACACCGGTGTGTGGTATTGTGGCATTGAGTGTGACCCTTATGAACCAAATGTAGGTATGCTCCTGTAGGTGAACGTGTTTGTCAGCACTTATCTCAGTATGCAGGCTGGACGCTTCCGTCAAGGCTCCCCACTAATCTTAGCGACAAGCAGTGTCACCCTCCAGTGAGTAATATGGTAGGTGGGAGAAAAGGGCACATGGTACGAAATATCTCTTCCTCATCCTGTCCTTGCTCCGCCACCTCTGTTTGGGCTATGATACTGGGTTGTGGTACTGTCATGTGTCCGCAAAGGCTGATTTTCTGAGAGTCTATTAGAGGAACAAACATTCCCGGGTAGACCTCCCTAATGGTTGCTGGCACAGGCCTCCCATACCAATGTAGGACAATCTGGTTTACAGAGCAACTGTGTGGGTGTCTGCTTTGTGCTTTTATTTTGGCAAAGACATCGACTTTCAACCCCTGGGCTGGTTCGTAGCACAAGTTACAACCTGACTCCCTCCCCTTTAAGTTCAAGGTGTTGATACTGTGCCAACTGAAAAATCTGCAAATTTGCCATGCTACACCCCCTGCCTGATGCTCCTTCATTTAAATCAGCCCACTCCTATGATATTTGAGAAATAAATAAATAACTACAATGCGGGAGGCAAGAGCAGATTCAATTTTTTCAGATATGGGTTCTTTTTAGCCTGCAGCCGGATTGGCAGATGTAACACTTGCCAACAGAGGGGCGTAAGTGTAAAAATATATAAATATTAATACACAGAAAGCAAGACGGCAGAGTTTAAGGCCTGCTGGAACTCCATGGGAGGTGAGGTGTGTTCAGTCGCAGAAGAGTGGGGTGTTTCAGGGGGATAGAAAGGCAATTACCTTACGTCTGTTGGATGAGTCGGGCATGAATGCCTACAGGGCCTTGGAATTAAAGCCAGATTTCAGTCTGACCGAATACACAGATCCACTTAATGATACACACATACAGTGTAAGGATTCACCTCACATAGAGTAACTAGAAAAACTCTCATGTCCTGATTCTGATAAAGACATGCATTTACATTACATTTCTTTCCCTTCATTTTCCCTGCAGGCAATCATGTTAGAAGTGCATGTTCATATTTATGTTGTGTACTTAAACTGTAAGAGGTTGACCTTGATGACCGTGGCCTCGCGGTTAGGATTAGATAGTGTACCAAGGTATATTTAAATTGGCCCCTCCTCACATTTACTTAGTAAATGTTTCTGTTCAGAGTGTTTTCTCTGTATTAGAAGGCCATGAGCCAACACACGACATAATCCGTCCACAGTGTAGTGTCATTTGTTTGTTTACTTGTAGCTGTTTGCAGCCCAGTGTTTAACCTGTCCTCAACTTGTACGTGTATGGAACGGCATTCGCTCATGTGTGTCCTCTCTTTTTTATATTCTCTAGAGCATGTGGCTACTTTTTGTGTATTTGCTTAGATTGCAGAGTAGGGACACATTTATTGTGACTTACCGTGCTGTAGGAGATTAGATTAGACAGCATGGCACAAGCACCGTAATGATGCACCTAGCATGTGTTTCTTTTGTCACTGTTCTGTTTCAAAGGAAATTGATTCTGACAAAATCCCACGGGTGCTATCAGCAATGAATGGAAAGGAGCAATTAAATCCACCACGATCTTGAAAACAACAGGCTGTATATGGTCCAAACCAGGCTATGATTTTAGACAGCAGGACATCTGTTTGTAATGCAAATAGAGAGAGGCTAGCAGTGGTGCCTGTTATGCCCATCTCTGACCAGGGGGTCTACCACTCTGAAGATGGCTAATTACCTTAGCTTTTTAGATTAGAGGGCAGCCCCACATGAGAGAGAGAAAACCTGTGCCTCTACCTCCTCTGTATTCCCTCCTATTACCCCCGTGTAAAGGTTTCATTTGAATTCATGTCACACAGCAGTCCCACTCTGTACCCCAGTGCATCCCCAGGATAATTGGGTAGAAAGCTTCCTCTCTTTCTCCGCCCTGCTTCCCCTTGGTCTAAATAAATAAATAAGAAGACAATGGCTTTCGGTAGAGAGGGTAAAACGAGTGAGTGAATGAAGAGATGAGAGAAGTCTGGAGCACAGGGACCAGTTATCCTCTCTTATAATCCGGACCCTCCCTCTCCTCTGTTGTCCCCTTCGTCCCACATGGAATTTACATAAGGACCTGTGGTGCCACCCTTAATTTAGCCCTCTTCAAGCATCTTCAAACATCCTTCAGTAAGATCAGTCCTCTTATCCTTCAGAGGAATCACGTGCTGCATGCCGCTGCATAGACAGACACACTGCTGAAGATGAAATGGATTCTTTAAGTGCTATTCCATAGATTACTTTTATTGTCCATCAAATGAAGATGTCTTTGTATCCACCGTTCACCTCAAGGGTAGAGGGTCCAAGTGTCCCGCAGTCAGTGACTTTAAACTTCTTAAGGTTTTTTTTTTTTTTTTTGCTCTCTCTTTGTTTTGAATTGTCATTAAATGTCACACACTTAATACTTAATACACTAGTGTGTGTATGTATGTGGGTGTGTTTTGTAGTGCATTTGCATTTGTGTGCTCATGCATGTATGACAGCTTTTCTCCTGGTTTGATAATGAGCTGGTGTTGTGTGTCTCACTGAATACCATGCAGGGTGAGAGGCGATCTGTGTGATAAAAGGCCTACCTGAGGGTGATTAGATACAAGGGCCACAGTTGTTCATCAGACCACCCACTGTTTATGTGTGTTAGCACAAATCTGTGTAGGTTTATGTGTGTGGTGTGTGTGTATGCTACCAAAGCAGAACAGTGTTGCACCCCTGTGAGCTCTCACATGTGAATGACACCAGGCTTCAGGGCATTCTGTCTCTGTTTGTTCTGCTACCTCCACAGGGACCTCCATTAGCTCCAATTAGCTTTCACTTGTGCTTGCCTAGTCAGATGAAGCTGCACATTACATTTAAATAGCCAGGATGATGCCTGCATGGATTCATGCTGTGTTGTAAACACAGATTAATACTTTAAACTAATGTTAACATGCTATTTCAATAGTGTGGCACACAGTTAGGCACGATGCACTCTTCCTGAACCTTTTCCTGGTTTTTCATCCTTAGTGCTCCGAGATGACTTCAGACAGAATCCCACAGACGTGGTGGTGGCAGCAGGAGAGCCAGCAATTCTTGAGTGTGTTCCTCCCAGAGGCCATCCTGAACCCACCATCTACTGGAAGAAAGATAAAGTGCGAATCGACGACAAGGATGACAGGATCACTGTGAGTAGATTAGCATATGTTTTCATGACTCAGCTGCTTACTATACTACTTCAGGACAAACTTCATTTTTTAGTGTCTTGACATATTGTACATTTAAATAGCCCTTAGTCACTGACGGGTGTGCAAGGGAAGAATGTTTACAGGAGCAGAAAATTAGGAAAAGCTTTAAAAATGACATTTGTATTTTTAGGAGATATTTATATAGAGATGTTTTTCTCTTTTAGATACGAGGAGGGAAGCTAATGATCTCAAACACAAGAAAGAGTGATGCTGGCATGTACATCTGTGTGGGAACCAACATGGTTGGAGAGAGGGACAGCGAGACGGCACAAGTCACAGTGTTTGGTAAGCATTTATGACTGATTTCTCATTCTCAGTTTTCCAGTAATTGACTTGAGAGTCCTCCATATGTTATGTAATATATTCTTTGTTACTGCACCAACCGCAAATGTATTTTTGTATTTGAACTTTAATCCATAATTATCATGCCTCTGCCTGCACAGTCCCCACTGAGCTAGAAACCACCCAAAGCACATATATCACATTTTCTCTCTTTAGTCAACAGGTTGTCACGATGTTATGCAAAGTCAGAATGAAACATAACAGTGAGTTAGTTGAAAACAATGCGGTTCCAAAGCCAAATCAAACACATATGAGGTGGTTTGAAAAACACACCTGCATTCACAAATGAACACAATACCTGAGTAATTAAATTGTTTTTCTATTTTTATTCTCTGTGCCCATCCTGCAGAGCGACCAACCTTCCTCAAGAGGCCCATCAACCAGGTTGTCCTGGAGGAAGAGACAGTTGAGTTCCGCTGCCAGGTACAAGGAGACCCCCAGCCGAATGTACGCTGGAGGAAAGATGACATTGATGTTCCTCGTGGGAGGTGAGCACATCTATAAGAGCATTCTTAAGAAGAGATATATTAGTACAGAGAGCTGTTTTGTAAGCACATGTGTCACATGAATAAACAAATCAGCTCTTTTCTGTTACTGTGTATGAGCAACAGGTGTTAAGATGTCTGTTTGCATGCTGATTTGTGTGGACTGCTAATGTGACAGGCTGCACTTAAGGCAAAGCCGACATGGAGGCATTGATGTCAGCCGAAGTGACTGTTTCAAACTAATGATAACTCACACTGCCAACTCTCACCTGGCCCGGCCGCCACAGGTCATTAAATCACCCTAAAAGACTGTACATAATACAAATTACACACTGTGGGTACAGCTAATCAACCCTTAGGTTAACTGGGAGACAGTTCTCAGAACCTTAACAGAGGTAGGCACTGTCTTCTGTCAAAAGGGTCTGCATGAAGACAAACAGGTGGGCCAGACAATCAGACAATTAAAGCTGACTGACAGGTAAGTGGACTTGGACAACCCAAAGACAGACAGATTGAAGAACGGGAAACATATTTTTACAAGCAGACAGTTTGAGACAGAGAAGGATAAAGTGACAAGACGAAGTATAGCAGCTGCATAACCCTCATGTGTCTGTGTACAGGTACAAGTGCAGCAATTCTGGTGAATTCTTGGCACATACATCTTAAAAATGAAAGCTAATCACTCCCATACATACCCGTTTAACCCTACTCACTCACTTCACCCTCACTGACATGACACTTGCTTTCACCCACCGTTGCAAAAGCAGACTGAAATAACAGCAGGCAATAAAAGTATATAATTTACAGAGGCACTTGGCTAAATTTGGCAGCTCTACTCTGTCTGCCTCCCTGTATAAAGCTACTGATGCTATGGTGATACTGTTCTTGTTGGGTCCTGTGTAGCAGCACTGTTGCTTCACTGTGACTCACAGTCAACAGCAGTGTCATTGTCAGGAGTGGACTTCAAAGAGACCAGCGTTCAGTCCCCAGCCAGAAGGCCAGTCACACATTGCTTGGATCACCTCATAAAACATACACTCAGTGGACCTGACATCACTCAAGGCTAGCAGCAGAGCCAAGCGTGGGCGAGTTGTTTGTGTCTGATAAGGATTTGGTTCACTGGGCAGTGGGACACAAGCACAATGCCAAAGCAAACACATTAAAGTATTTTACTCATGTCTTTGATAGAGATTTGGCTCTGGAAATGAGTTCAAATTTGTTCACTAATTAACAGATTTATAGCAAAGTAGGATGAGCGTCGTGTGCCTTCCTTACTGTACGTCCTCTTTGAAGTTTGGCCTCATTTAGTAAAAGAAGTGAACACATGAGAGAGATACAAATTAATAAACAATAAATTGCAGCGGATATAATTGTAATCTGAGCGCCTTTGTTTTCTTTGCTATATTTAATTCTTCAGTTTTGCTTTGAAGCAGAAAGAAGGCGTGAACACTGCTGATATTCTAATTCTGACATTTCCTACTGCTTTTGTCGCCAAAAAAAAAAAAAGACTTCACATATTGTTAGTGACAATCTTTTTCTGCTTTCTCTACTGCTTATGCTTACTTAATAAACATCAAACAGGGTTTCTGTGTGATTGACAGATGGATTGTTCACATTCCCACACACAAGAATTGTTTCCAGATTGATAACTGGCAAGTACTCTGAAGCGGAAAAAGAATTAAAAAGAGCTACTGCAGCACAGTCATTTTGTCGTCACTCTGTGGGCCTTATGCAGCTTTATCTTCGCGACAGGAAAAGAAAAGAGAGCAAAAGATCAAGCACTTCTATATGCAGTGGGGAGGGGTCGTTGTTTGCTTTTTATCTGGAAAGGTTACACTGTCCTTATTAGTATGATAAGCTGGGGAAAGAGAGGGACTTTGTGAGACCTCTCCCTCTTTACCATCAAAGTGTTTCAACTTGTCTTTGCCGGTCCCTATACACTACTTGAGTGCCTCTTTCTGTGGGTGTTTATGTGTGTACAACCTTTCTACCAAGAAGAAGGGAAATGGAGCCTCAGCTGAGTAAACAGGTCTTTAATATGCTCAGTGGCTCCAACAGCCTCCCAGGCAAACACATGCACACTGGCACATATACATAAAGTACACAGGATGGCACTGCTTCAGTCTCTGTGGGAGAGAACAGGAGATAGAGACAGCATGAGGATGGTTTTAATTAGGGACAGAGACAATAGTGCTGCTTCTCCTACCTCAATCTGTGTGTTTAATTGCAAATAAATAAATAATCAAAATATCAATAGAGCTTACCTACCTCCAGGACAATTGCTAGCAGCCTTCAGCAATAATGCAGTAGTAATAAATAAAATACAGCACATTCCTCAGGGTTTTCAATATACATTATTATATAGATATAAAATAGAAAAAAAACTGCTAACTATGTATCCTTGTTGAATCATTTAAATCACAGATACATGCCCAAGTAATAAAACGTAGAAATTAAAAATGTCAAGATGCAACAGGTGCATTATTACTACAGCCTGCTAATGGTGATTGTGGATTAAGAGCCCTTTATAAAGACGATTTAAAATAGTTTACACACGGCATAATCCCATTTATATTCTTAACCCAGAGAACTGCATCAGATCACA
Organism: Apogon hyalosoma; assembly: GCA_037367295.1. Taxonomy (NCBI): domain Eukaryota; kingdom Metazoa; phylum Chordata; class Actinopteri; order Kurtiformes; family Apogonidae; genus Apogon; species Apogon hyalosoma. The sequence continues at coordinate 29,574,628 of JAPQRP010000006.1, read as the reverse complement.
AACCCCAGCTATTGATACTTTTTTAATCATGTATTTTTCTGTTTATATGACACAGAAAGTTATCCACATACAGTATGTATTTTGTGTTTATTAAGCCACTTAAATAGGATTAAATTGTTCTTTGTTTTCTTGGCTCAGAATTGCATTAGGACACAAGGTAAAACTTCTTTCTCCTCTGTAAGTTTTAGCCCAGAATTCTTAGCTGCATAAGCACAAGGTGCATCAGGATTGGATTTTAATTTAAAAAAAACCAAAAAAAACGGTGTTCCAAAAAAGGAGGTTACTGAAGCTTAAATTTAGTTGCAATAACATTGATTTTATTTGGCTCCGATGTCTATTCTAGGTTTAAGATTAACACTTTGCAACATCCTGAGTTGTAGATGATAAGGTTTATGCTAGGGATGTTCATGAATAATCTATTAGTCTGTCAGTCAAATAGGAAGCATATTCAACTAGTTTTTATTTGGGATAAGGTAAGAAGAGGTTTATGTTTTACTCCACATAGATGGAGTTTATTATTTTGGTGTGGATGGAGACAACAGTTAAACGATAATGCCATGATTAACCCTTTATAGGTCACTCATAGAAATATTCTGAAATTCAAAATTTCAACCTTAGTACGTTATTGCAGGACATTCAACTTTACTACTTTTGTGAAATATGTTTTGTTTTTTTTTTTGTTTTTTTTTAATTGTCATGTAGAAAATCAAGGTAAATAAAATTACCATATTTGGTTCTTTGCCCATAAATTGCAAAAAAAAAAAAAAAATCCAAGAAGTATATGTAAAAAATACAAGAAAAACACATGTAATTTGAAAGGAACATGTATTTTAGAACCTTAGAACATCACTTTTAGAACATTAGACCAACTCAAGTGCTGAGCCAGACACCTGTCAATATACACATTATCCCTTTGAATATCATTCTTTACATTAGTACCATTACTTCATGGTACCTAACAGAGCAGTTACACTCACCATTCATGCAGAGGTGGACCTTACAGACCCTGTAGACCACATTAGATCTGAGATTGTTGACTCACTGTCCTCACTGTAACTGTTGCTGTTCTTAAATTAGCTTGATTATTCAACCTCAAAAAGTAAATAAAATGCCTATCTCTAGTTTATACCATGCATAATTCCCTGTCATCATGAATTGGTAGAAACTGCCATCCCTAATATTTAGTAATGCTCTTTGTGTCTGTGACTTTATTCACATGATAATAATGAGGCAAATTTCTAATTTGTATGAGATTAATATCCATCTGTCTAGCATCTTTATGTCTTTGCAAATCTTTGGAAAGCACAGAACAACAGTTTCCACATCACAGAGCCAAAATTCCAGAGTGTTATGTGTCCAAATGTGCCATATTCTCTGAATCCGAGTTAAAAGACTTGGGCAGTATGTGTTATCTTCCTCTGCCTACCAGCTCTGTGTGTGGCCCACGTCTTCCCCCACTTTGGTTTCTCTCTCCCTCCTCATTTGCTCTGGCCCATTGTGCCCTTTTCTGTGCCTTATCAGAGCCCCTTTGCTCTTGAAGTCCATCTGTATTCAGGCCCCCTGTCCCCGTTGACCTCTGCAGCACAGCCCTCACTGCATTCACCGTCCACATGAAAAACCCTTCTTTCAGACTCAATTGCGGCACGGTGTGTACACATGTGCTGTGTGTGTCTGTGTATGTGTGGAGGGTTTGTGTATGGTAGAGGTGTGCGGGTCATTCTGTTTGATAGAGTTGTTAAAGCTAGCGTGACAGGAGCGCCTGTGTTATGCTGACCATCCAGTTTCAGTGATTTCTCACCTCCTCAACTCAGCAGAATGGAAAGACGGCAGGCTACGGTTCCTGTCTCCATTACTTCCCCTGATATATAAGTGGATACATCTGCTATTTATGAGTGTGAATGGGTAAGGATGTTGGTGACTGTAGCGGCAGTGGAATGACATGGATATGTGAGATGCTGTTATGGTTGATATAGTTGAACTCTGTCGTTCTAATACAATATTTACAAATATAAAAAATGCAGTGAGTGCGAATATTTGGAAATGCAGGTTTTTCACTCATTATTTATCATCTGTATGGAATGAAGAATATTGAATTGTAATGCAACATTTTTTATGAATTATCTATGAATTATTTTCTGATTAATAGAACGTTATTTTTTCAAAATTTGTTGAATTCTATACAAAACAGTTTCAGTGAGGGCTTTCTATTCTGTTCTATTCTATTCTATTCTATTCTATTCTGTTCTATTCTATTCTATTCTATTCTGCAGTCGCGGAAAAAAATATTAGATCATCAAAAGTCATCAGAAACAATGGTTATGCAATCAAGTACTAACGCTTGTGTGTATCATGTGACTAAAACAGACAGAAAAGGAAACATGGAATGCCTAAAAACACTGTTTTTGTCAGTACAATGACATAGCTATTGATGTAAGAACTGAAGTGATTTTGGTTATTATCAAGAAAACATGGAAAATGGATAGAGATCAGCTCTGAAATTAAACTACTATGAGCTATTTTTGTTGTTATTATTATATTTGTCCAAACAAATGTACCTTTAGCTGTACCAGGCATTAAAATGAACAAGAGATTGAAGAAAACAAGGGTGGTCTAATACTTTTTTCCACGACTCTATTCTAAAAAAACTTGCCAAGAATTAAAAGTAAACTTAGCCGTAAACTAGCTGTTTATACTTATATATAAAACTTATATACAAAAGTAGATTTGAGTACAGTTTACTTCCTAAATAATTTCCAGTAATAGATTTGCACTATTTATCTGGTTGCTTATTCCAGCTAATAATAATTGCTTGGTGTAATAGCCCTACGCCTGTTAAAAAAAAAAAAAAAAAAACTGCTTACAACTTGTAAATGCGCTGTAGAATGATGTAGTTATAAAGTTCTTTAGCAACTCCATTTTTATCAGTTTTACACAGTTTCTCAGAGAAGCATTTTATCAAGTCTCTGTTTAAAAAATCCCCACATGTTTAACAAGCAGGTTCTAGTTTTTAGGGATAAAATTTTCTGCATAAATCACTGATTGAAGTATTTATATCGAGGCATCATACGAAAATGCAACTGAATATCTCACCAAAAGCACTAAGTTAAGTTCTTGTTGGTGGTTTTGGTGCCCATCTTTAGTTTATTACAGACAAACTGTGCGCACTTATGTCTAAAAAGAAAGCAAAATATCTCCCAGGCATTGGTCAATGAGCTGTACTTCGCTCCGTCTTTTTATTTTCTCACTCTATCTGCAATATTTTCCAGTAACGGACATGCCATCTGCTCCAAACCACATTGACTAAGTAAAGACTACACTGCTACTACTGCTGCTGTGCCACTCTGGCCCTGATTAGAAGAAACTCTTTTAAAGGTAAATTTAGGATCAATCTGCTCTCCACAAACCCCCAGCCTAACCATGAGGGTTGAAACATAGCCAAACTGATCTTTGATTAATGGCGGATAACAGGATGAGTATCGTCCTTACTGTCAGGCAGGCCCTGACCCTGTTAAGGCATCGGAGGTGCCAGTAGGGAGTGGAGCTCTGGCTGAGGGCCGTACAGAAGGAAGATGAGAAGTGATAGCGGTTAATTGATTCCCTCTCATGGGTGACAAAGCCTGGACAGGTAGACTCTAGCTCTTTTGATCTGGATGAGGTAAAGTAGCAGTCAGGTGGTGTGAAACTGGATCAGACTGTCAGAGTGAAGTGGAGCAAAGAGGGAACTTTGTGTCAGAGCAGTCAGGCCAGAGAGCAGGTTGGAATTAGTCCACTACAGTGTCTTTGAGTCTGACTCATGCGCTGAGAATTGGCACACAATCCCTGTGCTCAGCTCCCGGCCCCATTCAGATGTACACACACAGGCGAGGCAGATAAGATCCTCTCAGGTTGAGTCATTTTGTGGATAACTGTAGACACACACTCGGTTGTACACACAACCGAAGGAGATAAGATTCTCTTAATGTGAATGAATTGGCACAAGTCTAAAGGTGGAACATGGGTGAGTGTGTCCCTGACAGACAGTTAAAAGGCAAATCCTCTGCGATGATCCGGAGGATTTATGAGATGCAATGCTTTTAAAGTGCATCCAATAAAGTTTTCATCTCTGAACAGCCTTGTCTGTGCAGCAAACACATCAAGCAGACAACCTAGAAAAATGATGCTTTGTCTTGGCATTTGCTTACATTCTCATCACTCCTCATATTGCTGCAAGAGTGAATGACACTGCACATGTGTGGGTATGTGTTGGATGATTGTAGGCTTTGCACTCTTTGTACTCACTGTGTATGTGTGTACAGTGTACCTTTTCTTGTTTAAAATGCAGGGGGAGTCCAGCAGGGCCAAGTTGGCTCTCCTATCCTTTCCACAGCCCTTCTACATGTGCAATTACATTCCTCCTCTAATAGAGAACAGAGCTGTACTCTAGTCCAGATTCAATAAAGAGCTACTGTTCCCTTGCTGTGTGTAGCTGCATGTGTGTG
>JAPQRP010000006.1:29554352-29570050 GCA_037367295.1 Apogon hyalosoma | reverse complement strand
AGAGAACAGAGCTGTACTCTAGTCCAGATTCAATAAAGAGCTACTGTTCCCTTGCTGTGTGTAGCTGCATGTGTGTGTGTGTGTGTGTGTGTACAACCACCTCTTATCCCTGAGTATTTCCACTCATCTTGTCATCTAGGTTGATTCCATATAGGAAGTTGATTACAGATTGATTGGTCTCATGTTTCCCCTCTCTTAAGTCATGGACCAGCCTGAGGTTCTGTTTTGAGGGATTGATGGAACTGGGACCAAGAACAATAAGCATGTTGTCTGGTATGTGCATACGTTGGCTCCCCACACACTGAGGCTGTGGGAATCTGTATGTACATTTGAACTATTCAGTTTTGATGAGTGATGACAGTATATGTTGTTCTCAGACCTGTACATTCTCCTGTATCAGTACACCTTGATGCTTTCATGATGCAGACTGTAGCAAAAAATTGCAACACTACATCTGACTATGCAGGTATTGGTGGCTGAATATAACTCCAAACTATTACTCAAGTGTTGAAGACAGCAGTAATATTAATCCAGAATAATCATATATAATAGCAAAACACTGACAGAAACAATGATGTTTTCCTTTCCATACTTTAAGTACACTTTGGTGATAGTATTTACATTTTTTTTTCATATTTCACATATTCTTCTCAATTGTTTTCTCATTCAAGTTTTGGTACCTTTACTTGAAGTGCAACTCTGAGACTAACTTTGCCCACAACATGATCTTAAATCTGCTACAAAGTCAAAAAGAGGCTGAGATGGTGGTGAACAGTGTCTGGATGTCCAGGTTAGATGTGAAATAGGAGTAATTTAGGTACATCTGTATGACAGGAAACCCAAATGCACTCATATAGAATCATCTGAAGTTGTGAAATGGTTACTCAGAGATTTTGTACTGTACTTACTCTAAGCAAAGGCCCGCCTAAAAATCTGTATCAATTTATGTATACGCCAGATTTAGAATATTTTTGCAGCTTTTTCCTGTCATCATATAGTCCTTTTTTCTAAATTGTCTAACAAAATTGTGGTGTTTTAATGTGTTATTTCAGATTAAAACTGACAAACAAATTAATCCCATCAAGGCAACAGCTATACAGAACCAAATTGTTGTGTTCCTATAAGTCTAGTGGTTCTGAATAGAGTTAGAAAACAGCTTTAGTTCAACTTTTGCATAATCTGATTGAAGAACAGGTGAACCAATGAGCCCATTAGAGCTAGTAACGTCCATTTTTTTGTCCAAACTTTAAAGCTTAAAGTTTAGCTACAACAACACAAAAAATATGACTCTACATCTGCATGGAGGTGGGAAAGGTTGGGAATATTTTTAGGAAGTGACAAGTTGATTTCCCTATGCATTATCACCATTACAATTAGCTGGGTTTGCAAGTGGTCTTAAAAAGTATTAAAAGTCTTGAATTTACAAATCTACATTTAATGCTTTAAAAAAGTCTTTAAAGGTATTAAATTTGATATGGTAGGTCTTAAGTTCTGTTGCCATAAACCTGTCCCTTGTATATTTTTTAAATGTGCCTGTTAAATGTCCAAGCTGCAAAGAAAGTAATGTTAGTCGACTCCGTTTCATCCATTCCAACCCCACAATTTATACTGAAATAAGAAACCAACAAGTGGTACCAGGCACAACAAACTCCGCCCCTCACGTGTATTGCAGCTTATTTTGGCAACGATCCAGCTGATGTCAGCACATCAATTCCCTCTATATATGTGCCAAGTTAGAAGTAAATCGAAACAAAATTTATATTTTTTGGACATTTGAAATGTCCTCCCTTATAAGTAAATGGAGGGGGGCGGTTAAAAATCAATACAAATTTAAACTTTGACTTACTTTTCCCAAAATGTAACTACATCTATTCTGGGTCACTGGCAATCTATAAAACCAATTTGTTATGAATTCAGCCAGTAGTTTTGCAACCACAGAAATTTGAAATTTCGCCCATTATAAGTAAATGGGGGAACAAAAGATTTTAAAAATTCATAAAAAAACTGGAACTTTGACCTAGTGTTCCCAAAATGTAATGAGATCTATTCTGGGTCACTGGCAATCTATAAACCCAATTTGGTATGAATTCAGCCTAAAGTTTTCCTGCTAAAGTGTTAACAAACAAACCAAACCATAAACAATACCCCGTGCCTCCCCTTCGGGGGGCGGGGTAATTATCACTAACTTTGCAGCCCCCGATGAGAAATGACTCAGAACGGTGGGAATTAAGACACTTGAGTAAATCAATACATTTTCTTAAATTGTATGAGTCACAAATTTTTACCAGTGTGGGTGTGAAATTGGCTTAAATTATGTTCTAAGTAGTCTTAAAAAGGTCTTAAAAAGTCTTAAATGTAATTTGTAGAAACCTGTAGGAACCCTGAATAAGGTCATACACTCTGGCTCTTTTTACAGTTCCAATAACATTCTTTCACGTATAGTATCACTTTAAGTAAAGGATCAGGGTACCCATACTTGCAGTTACCAGCAAAAGTCAATTCGAGGTGAAATACAAGCCAGCATTTAATGTCATATGTTATCTACCTCATGTGATGAATGCTAAATAAGACAGGTAGCTGCTAATTAAGACAGGTAGCTTAACACAGTCGCATTACACATATCTACGGTTCACTGGAATTAGAAGTTGTGGTATTTACGCAAGCCCTAACTTGTCACTAACTGTCACCTTAACTTGTCTCCAAACCCCCTCCCTCTATGTCAAGAGTTCATATTGTGCAACCCATCCAAGAAAGCGGGTGGGGCTTGAGATGATACTGTTTCTATTAGCTTGTTTGTTTTTCATGCGATATCAGACCTGTCCCATAAGGTGCTGTCTCATTCCTTTAGATGCCTCTCATTCACTTTTAACAATAAGTGCTTTATCCGTGCACCCACCATTACCTGAACTGTACATCCCCTCTCTGTAGAACAAAACATTCAGTCATGACTCAGTCAAATAATCATTATGGCTCCTTAAGTACCTGTGTGGAGAGGTGGAACTGGCAGTCAGAGTTGAGGAATGTGCCTCAATAAAGCTGCCTTTGAATGCTTGCTGAGGAAATGTCATAACAGCAGGTGAAAAAAACATGGCATGGATAGACAGGACAGATTAGTTTTGCAGCTGCCAGTGGCAGTCAGCCATGGTACACCTGATGGTCAAGCACAGGGGTCTTTCCCACTCTTATGGGGAAATGTACTATAGCATACTGTTGATACTAAGTGACTTCAGAAACTATATCATTGTATCTTTATCACTGTAAATAAACTGCACCATGATTTTCCCCCTAACCCTACTGAATGTTTCCCAAGTATCAAGTAACAAAAGCCTTTACGCAAGTATAAATGAATGACTTAGTGAATGACCGAATGAATGGTTTTATTCAGTCATCACACATAGTAGAATAAATGAACAATAGTATAGACAGTGTACAGAAAAAAAAAAAACAGTCCGAATAGTAAGTAGTAAGTGAAGAGGCTGTGGCAGAAGTATATATTTCTGCCAACAGTCTTAGCAATTTAATTAATTCCTCTGTGGCATATACACATTTTCTGCAGGTCCTTAAAAAGTCTAAAATCCAATAATCACAATTGTGTTCCTTAAAATGTCCTTAATACAATATGGACATGGCTTAAATATTGATTAGTTGTAGTACTTGTCTGTTGAAAATACTAAACCTCAGGCCTACTGCACCTTGTGCAAGAAAACTCTCAAAGTAGGAACTGGGTAATAATGTGCTATCCCCCAGCAAACACCTGCCATCGCCCAGTATTGGTCTGAATCCATAGTTATATATCTAGTGGCAAAATGGGTTTTAAATTGCATCCATAGTGGGGTTTTTTTTTGTTTTTGTTTTTTTGTTTTTAAGTCTAAAACGTAACTAAAACCCAGATTAAACAAGTGGTTCCAGGCAAAACAAACCTGCCCCTCGCATATATTGTAGCTTATTTTGGCATCGATCCAGCTCATGTCATCATGTCTATGTGTGTGTGTGCTGATGTCAGCATATCAACTGCTTCTATATATGTGCCAAGTTTGAAGTAAACTGAAACTAAATTGATGTTTTTATGTACATTTGAAATTTTGCCCATTAAAAGTAAATAGAATAAAAAAAAAGAATATTTAAAAAAAATTCATTAAAGATTTGATCTTTGACCTACTTTTCCCAAAATGTAACCACATCTATTCTGGGTCACTGGCAATCTATAAACCCAGTTTGGTATGAATTCAATCAATATTTTGCTGCTACAGACATTTGAAATGTCTCCCATTATAAGTAAATGGGGAAAAACATTCATAACAAGCGTTAAAATTCATAACAATTTTAACTTTGACCTACTGTCCCCAAAATGTAACCACATCTATTTTAGGTCACTGGAAATCTAAACTCAATTTGGTATGAATTCAACCAATAGTTTTGCTGCTAGAGTGTTAACAAACAAACAAACCGAAACAAAAACAATACCCCTTGCCTTCCCTTCGGGGGCGGGGTAAAAAATGAAAATGCCCATATTGCTGATAGGGTGGTATATTCATTTCTATCAACATGATCCATGAGGAGATTTGTGGTGGACAGACATTACTACACCTGTTTTTCATAGTTAGATGACAATTTAGTAATTTAGTAGCACTGAAATACATGACAATGATAATAGTAACATACTATCATGTGCAAAATTGTACGAAAGCTTTTATTGTGTGGAAATAATGTCAGGCTTTAATAGAGTGGCCTTTTAACTCTTTATCTCAACTGTGTTCTGTGTCTGTGAGTGACAGACTGTGTGCTGCAGAAGGTTGTCAGTCTGACAGACCGCTATCACAAAGCATCCACACACACACGCACACACACACACACACACACACACACTCCATCAGGCTGGCATCCTCTTCAGTTACAGTCTGAAGCAATAAACCAAACCAACATGATCCCCCTGTAAACCACCATACAGTTCCATGCAGGACTGGCCACTTATACAGTCATTTGCATGGTTATATTTGTGATATACAAACATTTAACTACTGGAATTAATTTTTTGAGAACATCTACTACAACAGGCGTGTGGATACATGTTCAAGCACAAAGCTCTGAATACGGATTGAACACATGCACGGAGACATCTCATGAATATTGAACATGTTTGGAGCATTTCAGCTGAATGCACATCTCTGAGTGAGCTGTGTGTCATTGTTGAATAATTGATTCTCCTTCTTGCCATCTCCATTTGTCAAAGAGAACACTTGTGTTTTGGAGTAGTGTATACCTTTTCAGTAGGAAATACACTTTTTCATGGCCAGAGCTTAAGTGACAAAGGTGACCTGCTGAAGCATTTGTTATTCATCACATAGTTAATGTTTCATCTGAATTTATTGTATCTTCTTGTATTGATGAATAGGCAGCTTGAATTTCATGATGTTAACATTTCTCCTGACAGGTACGAGATCAAGTATGACAAGGACGACTACGTGCTGAGAGTGAAGAAGGCTTCCATCAGTGACGAGGGCACGTTCACCTGTGTTGCAGAAAACCGTGTGGGCAAACTCGAAGCCTCCGCCACTCTCACAGTCAGAGGTAAAATCACAACTGCCATACCTGCGTCCTTTGTTATTTTTAATAGGTTGCACATAACACAACACACAGAAGTCACGGACCACTGAGGCTACCATACAGTAGATGTGTACCAATATGAGGTTTAGATTGGCAGTACACTCCACAGGGTTCCCTCGACACAAATGGAAATCCAGAATGCTGACTCCCACAGCTAAGAGAGACGTAGACAGTCTATGAATCTGTTTAATTATTTACATTTCCAAGTGCAACATAGACACACTCTGCCACTCTCCCCCTCGTCATGGTGGTCTGCTAGCCACGCTACTCTCTACGCCGTAACCACCCAGTCAGCAAAGCCATTTCACAGATTACTGGTGCACACCGGCAGCCTCACACCTGGGGTTTGCAAGGTTAATAAAAACATTTTCACCATAATTTTCCGTCTTTTACCACTCTTCTTCCCATTAAAGCCAAGCATTAGAGGTCTCTGCGGAATGCTTTAAACAACACAGGGTGCCAGGGAAGGTAAAAGCGAGGTCTGGGTTAACGTGTTCTTTCGGTCTTTTTAAAGTGGGGGATCTACAAATTCGGGTTTGTGAGAGTTAGCAGCGTAGTGTTTTACATTATTGAAAAGACTCAGAGTAACACAAGAGCACCGTCCTTGCCCCAGCTCCTCAGGCTGTAGTATGGGTTCTCAGAAGTAGAAAGCGAAACAGTGTCTTCACTTGTTTTTTGAAGTATTTCCCGCTCTCTGTCTCTCCCTCATGCCCTCTTTTTTCCGCTCTATCCATCAGCACTACTGATAAACACACCCTCACCTTGCAGTTACAAACACACACTGCCTGTAGAATTGTAGATCTCATTAATGCAGACAGAGAGGGTCCGGTAGTACGGCCTCCCCAACAAAGGAAAGAAATCTGACCACCAGGGGGCGCTCATAACAGTCTCCCCCATTATTTAGAGACTTTGCACTCCACAAAATGAACATCTATGCTACTGGATCCTTTCTGTCATGCTGACCCTGTGCCAAAAATGTGTTGGCACCAACACAACATGTCATTCATTCTGACTTTGATTTCTTTTTGTCCTGTTTTATTATGTTGTTTTGTTCTTCTTCTGTTGTATCTTATGTTTGTGTGTCTGTGTCTTAATTTTTAATTTTACTTTTTTTTATGTGTGTGTATATCCACTCCTCCATTGTTGTGTCTCCAGCTCGCCCTGTCGGTAAGTACTCATCCTTCTGATTTGATTCCATACGTGCATGCTCTTTCCATTTACACTACCGCATCTGGCTGCTTGACAATCAATTATCATGCTTTAATATGTTGTATTTGACTAACACAGGTGATATTGTGTACCCTTATGATTACTGTTTGTGTTTATTTATGCAATCTTGTGAGAGCTCTAGCTGGATTACTAACATTCTAAAAACAATAGCTCATAACAACAGGTCTCTGGTTTGATTAAATGCAGTATTTACCCAGCATACTCCCTGCAGACAACTGTGCTAATTTCAGTAACACTGTATTTCATGGCTTTTACTAGCATAGATATCAGTTTTAATAAAATTGTCTTGCAATCAATTTGAGCACACATGTAAATGCTGTTATTGTAGACAGAGTCATAGCAAATGAATTATTTTGACATTTCTTTTGGTAAAATTTTAATATGTAAACAACAGCCGCAAAATAAGACCCTTTGTGTTTTGCATTTTCTCTCGTGGCAGCTGTTTGAAGTAGCATAGTTTACAATGACACCATGCCACAGCTCAGATTTATCAGTTGTGATGAGGCAAAGTTTTTTTGAGTTGAAATGGCAACTGCTTAGACTATCGATCCTTTCCTATACAATGAAAGAGTTGGCTGGCCATCTAATGGCTGGCAGTCTCACACTTTGTAATCTCATATGGTCTAGGACATGTTTAACTTGCAAGTCTTGAGGCCATCTGTGAATTTTTGGACCACAGAGCTTAGATCGGTTTGTTTTGGATGAGTTTCTTCCCTCAGCCCCAACACAGAGCTGGAAATCTCATTTTATTTCCCTATAGATCAGGGAAAGGTCAGAGCAGAGCCCAATGCGATACACTTAAGATGTTAAATTGTTAGAAAAGAGAGAGTGAAAATGGGTGTCTGGAGAGAAAGGTGTGCCTCTTATTAGCAGTGAGATGGGGAATTCAGGAGCAAGAAATGTAGAGGAGGAAAAAAAAAGCATGGCATGAAAAGGGATGGCAGAAGTGTGTGTCAAGACAGGCTTGACTGGCGGAAAAGCCTAGACACTGCCTCAGTGGCAGGACTTTGGTTGCCAAAACAGCAGCGACTGTGCTACAATTGTCAAACTGTCAGCTTCCAAGAAGATGGAGGAAATTACACATTCAGTCTGCCTGTGGGAAGAGACAGTAATTGCCGTAGACTTTTGAATAAAATATGATTGAACGTGGGATTTAAAGGAAAAAGAAAAGCTTCTGAGTTTGTGTGCCGGGGTGAATAGATGTCTGCCTCTCTGTCCATTTGTTCTTTCACCCTGACTTCTGTTTAATGCCGAGCCCTCTCTAAACCAAGAAGATATGACTTGTCATGAATTAAATATGGGGGGCCCGATCATGTGTTTCCTTATGAGGGGACAGGAAGGAGCCTCTCACTTGTCATTAAGGGTCTCTGAACCAAAATAAGGCCAGTGCTAGTTAGCCTCAAGCCAAGCTGTGAGACTGTCACACATTGGGATTTTGATCTATGACTCTTTGTGTGGACCTCTCTCTCCTTGTCTACAGCTCATCTCATGCACATTCCTTACAAATGTTCTAATTCTCTTATACATGTAACGTTAGAAAGGCAAAAATACCACTGCAGGTATTGATCGTAGGTCATCAGAGGGAGGTAGGCAAGCAAAAACTAGTCATACAGAGTCATATAGGTGGTTGTGACCACAGACGTAATTAAATCACACACAAGATGTTTGGACTTGTTATCAGTAAATCAAACAGCTGAAATAATACGAAAGATCGTAATTATTTACACTTAAACAGTATCAAGTCTCCTGATGCCAGGTCATTACATATGATAACGATGATTTACAGTTTTGTTTTTCTTCCATTCAACTATAGTTAAAACTATTTGCACTTGATTTTTGACACCTTAGTGCAAGAAATCTGCCATACAAACAACATAACTTATACCTTGAAAAATATGTTGGGTTAAATTAAAGTGTGAGTACACAGAATTTGTGTTGGTTTAAGAGAAGAACACTTTTAGGTAAGGTGTTAAACCATGTTTTTGACGACCGGTTCGTAATGCAGCATGTGGGATGGAACAGAGCAGAGGAAGAGAACGGAAGGAACTGAGTCCTTGCCAAAGCATGATTTAGGAGCTCTGTATCAGGCCCAGCATTGTGAGAGCCACGAGATATCCAAGCTGCAGAAGGCCAAACGGGAAGACAGTAAATCTGTAGCCATCTGTACCATTCCCAACTGTGTGTATCTTTGACAAAATACACACCCCCAAAAAGGGGATTACATGGAGAAACCAGCCAAATGGAAAGCGTTTGGCCTTACTGGAACCAGCTGGCTTGTCAGTGAAAGGACTTACAAAGAAATCAAAAGAAACAGAAAGGGCGCAAGATGTTGCATTTCAGATCACTCATAAAATTGTACAGCAGTCAAGTAAATACCTACATGTTTTTATTGTGTTTGCTTTAAGAAAATGTCTTCCCGTCTCAGTCTTCTTAAGGAAATGGTTACAATTGTCGTCTGAAATTACTTGATTTTAGTGTGGTAGCAGAAATGTTTTTTCTTCCTGCAAAGAACATCTTGTTGTTGTCATATCTTGAAATGGTTCAGGTTAAAGATAAAGCTAAATATAAGTGTGGTGTAGTTTGTGCTTGCTGTCTGTACGCTTATAATAAAGCAGCAGGGATTAAGATTTAGTTCTTTAATCCTTTGTTATTTATTATATATACCTGGAGGACAGTTCTGAATGACACCATTAATAAGGAACAAATTCCAAATTACTCTTCATTTTATTATTACCTATTTTATGCTGTTATCTGATTTATGAGTGGTTTCTTGTTAAAATCTTGATACATTTTTTGAAGACGCCAGGAAATTATAATGTGGAAGCATGCCATCAGGGAGTGCCCACATATTCCAAAGATGAGATACTGCACCACTTGTGTCTAGCACCTAAGCAGCCGAGTCTTCATTATTGAATTGCATCTGTCAGTTGTCAGTCAGGAATGTCTTATTCTGTCCTAAGTCGAGGTGAGTGACAACTGGTCTGGCCTTTGATAGACTAGTGAATATTGACTGAGAAAACTTCACACTGAGTGTCATAGGTTTTCAAGCCTCTTCTCTCTTTGACTGAGAGTTGTTGGCTTGAAGTGGAGTAAATACAAAGTTTCTTCTATCTCACGTTGCCTTTTGATACATCTTTGATCAGAAGTGCTGAGCTGCTTCTGATCTTAACTGTTTATGAATGACATGATTAACCAAGTACGTTTATATCTGTTCATAGTCTGGATGTTTCCAGGGCATGGGTGTGTTGTCTCAGATCTAAATGCCATTGTGACCAAGGCGCTTCCCTGTGTGAATGCGAATGTGACTGTCATTCATTCAGCCCCAGCCTTACCTGGATGAATGGCCAGCCCGGTTACCATGGCAGTGGTGGTCATACTAGTCATTGGTGTTCCTCTGTTCAGAACCATGAGAGAGAAAGACAAATAAAATGCTGCATGGAAGCTCTGTACAGCACTCCCATTTTGATTTGACCATGTGGTATTTTGCTTGTTTTTTGCTTGAAATCCCAAATCCCTGATAAACTCCTGCCCTAATGTTTGTTCTCACTATGTGCCATCCCTCTACTAATACGGCCATTTCTGCCCTTTGACTCCAGCTGCCCCGCAGTTTGTCATCCGCCCAAGGGACCAAATTGTTGCTCAGGGTCGCACTGCCACCTTTCCATGCGAGACCAAAGGAAACCCTCAGCCTGCTGTCTTCTGGCAGAAGGAGGGAAGTCAGGTAAGACAAAACAACCAGCGTCTCTTAAACAAACCCACTTCATACTTGCTTCTTACAAGTAGAAATGCATTGCACTGCTTTCGTTATCTTCTCTATGTTAAGTGTTATCAACACTCAACACTTTGTTTGGATTCCCTTGGCTGTTTGCACATTTGCTGAGTGCTTATGATTCTCCTGCCCCGCGCACACACACATCTACACACTCGCAGTGCTTCAACGACACTTTCCGCTATCAGTATCTTTACTGCAGCCGAACAGATACACCTTTGTTCTCAGGAGCCAGCAAACGACAGTGTGCCTGGCAATGTGCTAATCAGTTTCCCGTGACCCTGCACTGATAAGACCGATCCTATCCCTCACTCAAGCAGATAACCCATTCAAATACCTGGGTGTCCTCACAACGCTCAACAACACTGCCAATTAGGAAGCCTGTTGGGGCTTGTAGATGAGCCAGAGATATGATTCAGCTCTGGCTAAGTTTCAAACATACACGCATACACACACATGCCCTGCAGGCTAACAATTACAGCAAAGTTTTCAGAAAATACTGAATAGTAGTGTGACACAGCTCACACAAACATTTGCTGAAATACTTACCAACATTTATTGTTTGGTAGTGCATGACCGAAAGCATGTGACTCAGTAATACTGAGTAATGCTGTAAACTTGTTCTGATTGAACAGGCTGTATCCGGTTTATTTCACACATTGTCATTAAAGATGTTGCTTTTGAAGTGAAACAGCTTCGTACAAGCAGTTGCACGTCCTCACCATTTCAGCTTCCATATTTGTCCTTGAGTTTATTGATGCTTTCACTGTTGTACAAACATGCACTAACTCAAAAAAAAAAGAAAAAAGAAAAAAAAAGGTATGAAAGTATTTGTTGAGAGTACAAATTAAAGGTAATTAAGAACTGTAATTAAATGATAGAAAAGCCTCTGTTGCACTTGAGCTTTAATGGACGTCTCTTATGTAGTGGAGATGCATAGAGCCTAATTTGAAAAAACAACATAATGTGTTGCATTAAAGCAATTAGGAATAATCAAATCCTGCTAATGTATTTGCTAGTTACCCTGGGGATCACACAAGAAAAAATATGAATAATAGAAGAGCTTGTGTATGACAGCAAGATAGATTTAATGTTTTGTCAAAGTCATCAGTCATTATTTTGTAGGATAGTTTTTATGAGTAACATTGTATTTAACCTCCCACGTACTCTAAAATATACATAACTGATCCGTCCTTCCACTTAAGGTATTCTAAAGATTAACAGTTTTGTCTTTGGTATAAAGTATCTTCAAATAGGGTAAAGAGCAATTCAAAACCAATGTGTAATTGAAGCAGAAAGGAAAATGGTCATGAAGCCAACACGATCAAAAGTAACTTTCATAACATTATGGAGCCTCTGGCTTGGCCCAAGAACAAGTAAAAAACCAAATCATCAAACTGTATACATGCTGTGCAGTGGGTTAACCGAGTGATTGATGTGATTGTTCATGCTGAAGCTGTAATAGTGTGTGTGTATCTGTGTTTGTACAGTGCATGAGTGTGTGTAGAATGTGAACATTTTGTCATTTTTCCAGGTTGTACTGATTCCATGTTCTCACTAATTGCCTGTTTGTTCCTCTTCTTACAGAATTTGCTTTTTCCAAACCAACCCCAGCAGCCCAACAGTCGATTCTCAGTGTCGCCCAGTGGAGACCTCACCATCTCATCTGTGCAGCGGGCAGATGCTGGTTACTATATCTGCCAGGCTCTGACCGTTGCAGGCAGTATCCTCGCCAAGGCTCAACTGGAGGTCACAGATGGTGAGGGAAAACTGACGTGTAACTCCTTCTAGCCAGCACACTGCTAACATGGTGATACTGGCGCATGTGCATATATAAACACAGATATGTAGTCAGTGCACATTTAGATATTTACCCTTCAACAGGGGAATAATTTTCATTGTACCAACTTTTGCAATATCAAATTCTACTTTTTTATACTTTAACTCAGACAAAATTCATGCCTTGTTTAGTTTAAAGAGACTTTGTCCTTTTACTGCCTATAAAAGTACGGGCACACAGCCACAAATTCATCTGTGGATATTCCGTGCACAGGAATAAATTCAGCAGCGGTATGCCCATGACCTTCAGTTTCTGTGTTTTTGCAGTCCCGGCTGTTTCATTTTTGTCCTGACACAATTTAATTAAAATTTTCTACATTTCGTTTTGGAGAGGAAATAAAGCCTTGCCCTTGCTTTTCTTCAAGTTTAATGATCAGCCGTTTGGGTGAGTGGGCGAGGTGTAAGTGTCCATGCAAGCCGGTGAACGTGAACGAGAGAAAGGCAAAGGCGGGAGCATGATTGAGTGACTGAGTGACATTGGTTTTCTTTTGAATGAAATATGTGGTCTTACCAAGGTGTGGGGGCATCTAATCTGTTCAGCTGTTGTGATGGCAAGATAGACGACCGTCTGTATGCCTGCTGAAGTACCTGCTAGCACAAAGATTAAAAGCACCACAGTGACAATTTTTCAATGTTTGGTCTGAAACAGGAATGGTTCAACTGCTCATGTAAACTGGCCTTTCCATAACCGTCACTGAATTATACATCATAACTCAGCCAAATTTACTCATTAACAGTGTACTCGTATTTGTTTTTTCTCAATATGCATCATCTTTGGTGTAAGATACAAGTCTGCCAGGTGAGAAAATCTGCGATGAGGCGCATGGATGGGCATTAGACTGGTGTAAAAGGAAAGGAGTGAGAGGAGGGAAGAGTACAGGAGGGCCAGGGTGAGGTCATGGCCACACCTGCTGCAGTCTTCATGTGATTTACTGCCCTGAGCCCTGACAACAGTCTGCGGAGTTCAAGGAGATCCGTAATGAGAAATTCTTGATCCAGAGACCCAAGGCCTCAGTCGAGCCGTCCCTCCTCCCTCTGTCACTCCTACATGCCATCAACGCATACATCAGACGCATCCAGTCCCTGATCCTGATATAAAACGTCTTTTGCATGTGTCTCTGTTAAAAATAAGTATCGCTTTGTGTCTCTTGGTGAAACAAATTGTAAAAAAGCAACAATTCGTACAGCAATTCAGGTTGTGTAACAGTGAGAAACGTTTCCTCTTGTGTCAAGATGCAGATGTAAGAGAGAGTAAATGGAGTTTATGAGATAAAATACAGCACATGGAAGCCCCGGCTCATATGGCTCTGCTGCTCTAAATCCTCAACGGGGCTCAGATTATTATTAAGATTATGATTTTTGATTCATACTCTGGCATTCCCCGTTAATACGAACATTCCACCAGACTAAGAAAATAAGTAAAAGCGTAATATTAAGATTGATGTACTACATTTGGCTTGTGGTAGATAATCCAGCTCACATGACCCAAGGCATGGGGCGACCAAGACGGCAAAAGTGTATGTCTTGGAAATGCTTCCTTTTGTCAAACGTAGCTGCTAGAGAGAAAGTAACGGTGGAAATGAGGGTGTGATAATGTGTTGAAAGGTTACAGAGGTAGACTTGGTAATTAGCCCCTGCAGGTCTGACATCATTAATCCATACCTTCTAATTAATGTGGGTTCTGCAATGCCAGGGGGACTCCACATTATTCAACTCTAAATATATAAACTGCCTGTGTGCGAGAGTGCTAACTCCGAACACCTCTGACATACCCACTATTTCATAGAGAAAACCCACAGGCTTTTTTGGCAAATTACAACAAATGAATTTGCTCATGTAAATTGAATTCTTATAAAGGGAAACTAGAAATCCATATAAATAGTTTTTTTTTTGTTATTTCTCATTAAAAATTTAATCCTGCTCCCTTTTTGTACCTCATATGGTTATCATGGGGTGGTTTCAGTAACATTTAGACGACGAAATTCACCTTTGACTGTGCCCCACACTGCACATAATGAAGTATTTATCTGAACCACACTGAGTCAATAGGCAGGAGCTTTAGTGCCAAAGTGTACCACAGAGTCTAGCATAGTGTATAAAAATAAGGCTACCCAGGCAGTAACTGGAAACTGTTTAGCATCCCTCTGCCACATCAAGGAAACTATAAAATACTACTCAGCTTTTCTCTCCCTGCTCCCTGGAAATACAGGATGTAGTCATTGTTCTGTGGTGCAATTACATGACCTGTAGAGAATGGGAGTTACTTTATGATAAATGCTCACATCCACCACTAGTGTGTTTTATGATAAATACTGTTACTTGGGTTATTTTATGGTCAGACCTGCATTTTTTTTTTTTTTTTTACTTCTACATCCATCGTTAATTCAAAATGTTGTTGAATGCTAATGCTAACGTGGATTATTGTGTTTTACAGTGCTTACAGACAGACCACCACCCATCATTCGCCAGGGTCCATCCAATCAGACACTGGGGGTGGACAGTGTGGCACTGTTGAAGTGTCAGGCATCAGGAGACCCCATCCCCTCCATCAGCTGGCTAAAGGACGGGAACAGTCTGCTGGGAAAGGACCCCCGGATGTCCCTGCAGGAGCTGGGCAGTCTGCAGATCAAAAACATCAAGGTGAAACATCTTACTGATCTATAGTTTTAGTCAGTTATTTTTTTTACTCCTATGTATTTCAGTTTTACAGATGCCTGCAGTGGTGAAGATTGTTCAATATTGTTATTTATCACAGTGTATTATTTTGTAATTCTGTCAAAGAGTATCAATTCATTTGAGGTTTTTTTATGTAGCTTGATATCACAAATCAATACAGTGAATACAGTATACCTCAGTCCTTTGACCCTTGGTTTTATCAAGGAAAAACACCCAAATAAACAATTTAATAAGAAAAAAGAAATGGTAGACACCTTAGGAAGAGGCACACTGGACAGATCCATTTTCCATGGCTGACAAATGTTTGCATTAACAGTGAATACAGTGGGTTTATAAATAATATGTTCAACAAAGGGAAGTTATTAAATACAGGTCAATACTAATCAATCAATTCTGTGATCAGCAGCATTTTGTTTCTTGCAGAAAGAGTATACAGTCACAGAAAAAATTATTACCCCACCGTTTTTTTTTAGTTTCTTGTTCATTTTAATGTCTGGTACAACTAAAGGTACATTTGTTTGGACAAATATAAGGATAACAACAAAAATAGCTCATAGTAGTTTCATTTCAGAGCTGATAT
>JAPQRP010000006.1:29532462-29551461 GCA_037367295.1 Apogon hyalosoma | reverse complement strand
TTCTGCCTCCATCCATAATAATATACATTATATAGACTAAATGTCATCTAAAATTAACGTTTATTTGCAACATAGTACAGCAAACTCAAAAACAAATGAATTTACAAAAAAAAAAAAAAATCTCTGTTTTGAATGTCTGGGGCCGCCATATATTTGTGATAATAATGGGGTCACGAGTGAAAAAGGTTGGGAACCACTGCATTAGCATCATCTAAAAGCCAAATTTTAAACACTGGTATCCACAGTCAGTGCATCTTTAGTATCACTGTTATGTTGATGATTCCCTCCTTTTATAGATCTATTTTTTTATTTTTATTCTATAGTTAATATTCTGATGATGTGTAATAATGGAAATTTTCCCTTTTTCTGTCA
The DNA here is from genome assembly GCA_037367295.1 of Apogon hyalosoma. NCBI lineage: Eukaryota > Metazoa > Chordata > Actinopteri > Kurtiformes > Apogonidae > Apogon > Apogon hyalosoma. The sequence continues at coordinate 29,551,089 of JAPQRP010000006.1, read as the reverse complement.
TTGCAGTCAGTCAGTGAGCAACAGCTGGCAAACAGTAGCAGATCACATCAAAACCACGCAGTTTACTGTCAGAGGTCTTCGTCCCAACACCATCTACTTGTTCATGGTCCGAGCGGTCAACAGCCAGGGCCTCAGCGACCCAAGTCCAATGTCAGATCCTGTCAGAACACAAGGTATGCTGTGATACTGATATGACAGGAATAACAGCAGCTGCTATTGAAATCACCTGCACTGTTGTTATGTCGGGTTGTTTTTGTCATTGCTGCTGCTGCTGTTGTTGTTGTTGTTGTTGAGTGCAATTTCTGTTTCTCCTGATAATGTACTGTCACTGTGCTCGGCTTTGAAGTGTGACACTTATCATCCCCTCTCAGTCATCCACAGTGAATAGCTCCACTGAAACACTGCAGAACTTTCCAGAGGTCAAATTCTCCATCTCAGCCCAGCTCATTAAGGCTACACTTAAGCAATTATGTAAAATAAGCATGTCTACTTTTGGATGGTCTAAGCGAGTTAGAGCTATCCCTGCTATGTTAATGATCATAACAGGAGAAAATGACTGCCTCCAAACCCAAAGAAGATTTAATTATGGTACCGGACAGACCACAGTCTCCAGATTACATTGATACGATAAGTCCCTCACAGAAAAAATAAATAAATAAGCAACCTTTGGCCAAGCACTGTCATAGCCAAGCCAAGAGTGAATTCTTCATAAAAAGGAGAGTGAATGTGAACTGCAGCAGATCTTCTTCATGGTGAGGTGAAGGTCTCGAGATGATATATAGATGTGTTTATTGACAATGTCGTGCACTGATGATGAATAGATTTTTCACTTCTTTGTAACTGTGTTTGGCCTATCTTGCCCTGAAAGTGCAGTCTATGATTCATGACTACATTCGAGTGTCTGAATGAAGCTTTTTTTTTCTAAATATAATTTCCTCTCTGGAGCTATTTGCTTTCCTTTAATAAATAACTCAAAATGTGACTTTATTCAACCGCACTCAGTATCTTCTGCACTGGAGTTTTTTATTGCCTGTAACTTGAAACACATGCATGTGCAAAATGGGAAATGAGCTGGAAAATAGTGTCATGGAGTCTATTCATCTTACATCCAATATTTGTGGGAGTCTTGCATTCGGAGTTCATTTGTTGATGCGGTTGTTCAGTCAGGTCGCAGTAACTGAAGACAAGCCACACATTTAGTGAACCGTGTTAGCTGAACTCTTCTATTTTCACTAGACATGTGAAATAATATAAAACTGAAGGAGGTCATTGTAATGCAGATGAAGTTGCTCTTTTTGAAACAAAATTGGGATCACCAAGTGTCTTTGTTTAATCCGATTTGGTGTATTCAGCCATTCTTTTATCTTTCCACTTAGCCCTGTATTAAGAAACTGAACCAGCTCTGCAAAAAAAACAAAGCAGACAAAAGTCAACTGTATTTCATTTAGAGTTGTTTTATTATTTGTCTGGCAGATGTACTCACATGCTCCTACTCACTGCTTTTCCCTGTTTTCCTGCATTTCTTTCTTTCCATCTTGTAGATATAAGTCCTCCGGCTCAGGGTGTTGACCACCGGCATGTTCAGAAGGAGCTCGGAGAGGTCATCGTTCGGTTACACAACCCAGTTGTCCTGAGTCCCACAGCCATCCAGGTCACGTGGACAGTAAGTGTAGCTTATAATTTTGTATACGGTATATGAATATGTTTAACTGCACACTTATAGAACCTACATCTGTTTGCTTTGTCGAAGTCTTTGCACTAGAGGAACTGAATATAAATGATATATGAGGGTTGTCCTTAGCTTAGTGGAGGGCTTAGTTGTTAAGATTGTTATCTGCTGGTGTTTGCATAATTTCTGACCTATATCTTATAATACTAAGAAAATAGGTCAAAGATGTGCAAAACAAATCTGTTGAAATTACAGATGCACTCAACTCAAAGACTCCCCCACTTAAAAAAAAAAGCTCATTTCTGAATAAATACATAAAAAATACTGGTTTCTTCAGTTTGGTTTTTAATCTCAAGTGCTTCATTGCTGCAGCTTAGCTTTACTGTAATGGTAGAGAAAACTCTGCATATAATCATTCAATAGATGCACAATTTTCTTTTCTGTGTTTTCTGTTCTGTTAGTTTTTTTGCCTAATTAAGTCATAGAGTCAGTATGGTTGATATTCACAGAAGACCCCTCTTTGAAGCCGAAAGGTGTTCCTCAACACCTCCATTTGTATTTATGTCAAGAAATTTTTAATCTGTTCTTACCCTAAGACTGCTGCTTTGAAATGTTGTGATTGCTGACTTAAAAGTAACCGAACATCAAATAGTTCACAATGGCTCCTCTTAACCACTGTGAACATCAAAAGAGCTGTCATAGACATCTGGTTGCTCATCAATCTTCCATATGTCTTCAGCTGCTTCCTTCTTCAAACAAAGATTTTACACTGATCAAATTAGACTGATGCAAGCTGAACTGTTTGTGGTTGTGCCGTGTCTCGTGTACGGGTATTCTGGAGCTCAATAATGTATTAATTTCAATTCATACATAAATGAAATTATACAACACACACACCGTCTTGTAATGATGTAATAATGACAAAAAAGCTATTTGGTTGCGTGCAGTATGAACTAGTTTATTTTAATTGCAGTGCTATAAATCACTCAGGTTCAGGTATTTACAGTATACACCTATCATTTAGATGACATGGGGGGGCCTGTTTGCATTTCCAAATGAATCACATTAGCAGTTTTCCTGATGACATGTTTATTGACCCCTGTAATAAGTCGCAACCCAAGACTTGGTGGCTAATTTGATGCTAAAGCATTGCTTTATGATTGTAATGTACAATCAACACCAAACATGGCTACCCAATCAATCAGGGACCTTTCAGTAAATAGGGAGGGAACTTCAGAGAGCTTTTATATTCCCAAATCATTCCATTAATAAAAGTCACACACCAAGCAGGGGATCCATTTTGCTGATTTACTCAGGCTACACTGGCGAAAAACAGCTGCTTAATATCCCACTTGAAAGCCCCGCTCACTTCTTCCACTGTTAACAAGCCATTAGAATGAGTTATGCGTTCGCTCCTCCTGCGCATAAATTCAACGCATTTCTGTCTAGCTAAGTTTTAAGGGAGGGGTCCTCTATGGGTTGCACAGGGGCTATCATACTTCTAGTCTCTTTGTCTTTTCTATTGGACAGATCTGCCGTTATCACCTCTGGTGTGTGTTCCCCTCTTGTCCCCAGAGTGTTTGTGATTGTTGCTGCGTGGCATTCTCCTACTTACATCCCATCGTAGAAGTGACAAGGCCTGCTTTCTGGTGTCGCTAGTTAGTATTTATAACACATATGAGACATTTGCATGTCCGTTAAGGAAGCATTACAGGAAGTCTTTTAATAGAGGAGGCATCACTTTTGGCTCTGGGACGGGTATATGAGGTAACGTCAGGGTGTTAATTGAGTTAAGTGTGTCATAGCTGGTGATAAAATGCCCATTTGAGGAGTAACAGCCTCAAAAGTGTCATGAATGTGATCCTGAGAGGAAAGACGAAAGCATCCTTTTATATTACCCAGAAGCCGTCCTGAGATTACATCTACCAATCTTCCTTTGCATATGTTCCATACATAGCGGTAATCTTGACTGTTTCGATTTTCTCAGGTGGATCGTCAGTCCCAGTTCATCCAGGGTTACAGAGTTTTATACCGGCAGACATCAGGGCTGCCATCTCCGGGAACCTGGCAGACTCAGGATGTGAAGGTCCCTTCTGAACGCAGTGTTGTGATCTCAGCGCTCAAGAAGGGGATTGTGTATGAGATCAAGGTTCGACCTTACTTCAATGAGTTCCAAGGCATGGACAGTGAATCCAGGACAGCACGGACTACTGAGGAAGGTACGAGACAGAAAACATAACACACAGGGCTCCTTCGCAGTATGAGCAAGTATTTAATTGTATTCATAGAAAAAGAAATGCGAGTATGGAAAAACAGCACCCTTATTTTGTTTTCTAAAATACAAAATTTAGAATACCTAAAAATAAATTGATCTTTCATGCAGTGATTGGAGTAGGCAGCCAGCGTAGACAAAATGTTTACAACTGTGTGAATGAGCGTGGGCGAGATTAGGCTCGATGATGTTGATAACAAGGCAAGAAGTAAATGAACTGAACACACTCCCACACAGAGCTGCCTCCACGCTGAAATGTTAGCCAGCTTTCTGTGTGGACTGAACATGTTTAAATGCATTACTTCCAAGAGTTGGCTTGAAAATCCCAAAACTAAAACCTGGTTGGCTACGTCTTTCAAACAGCAAAAGAAAACTAGACTAACTTTTTGCGTGTTTGTGAAGTCGCATTGGTACAATCTTCTAGCAGTTATTTGGCAACATAAATGTATCCGTCAGAACAAGACATATGTTAACAGCTGAACTATGACCTGATTTATTCATCTGTTTATAAACATATCTGTAAATGTTAAATATCTTTTGAAAAATCTTCAGGGGACTCTTGAAGTGGATACAATTTTGAAGTGGAAAATGTGTAGAAACTGTGCATAGAGAACTGAAGTACTGCCCTTTCCAGTTTTGCCCCATTGGACATAAATTCAGAAACAAATTTTATTACAGTCTGTAGTGTTTAAAGCTGTGTATGACTTTCATCACCAGTTTTTCATCAAATCTGTAAAATTCGAGTCATAGTGTAAGTGTCACGAATCCATAAGTCTTTCTGTGATAACACACCTGAATCTCTTCCCTCACGGTGAACAATTTTGAAGTGTACGCCACCATAAACAAGCAATTTGTAGGTCACTTGGACATTTTCGGAAATTTGTCGCGACATGCATTGTGGGAAGCAGAGCTCCTCACAGTTGCAGTAGCAAGAGGCAATGAAGTCATTTTCGTGTTTGTTGCCGCTGCAGCCATAATGCAGCTGGGTGGAGCTCTGCAATGCACATCGCGACAAATATCCAAAAATGCCCGAGTGACCTACCAGCTCTGTAAACAAATTGATTGTTTATGGTGGAATACACTTCAAAATTGTTCACTGCGAGGGAAGAAATTCAGGTGTGTTATCATGGAAAGACTTACGGATTTGTGATACTTAGGCTATGACTCAGGTTTTACAGATCTGATGAAAAATTGGTGATGAAAGTTGTATGCAGCTTTAAGTATCAGACTGTGATAATACATAAAGAGAAAGGCTACAAATCTGAAAACCACAGCATTGACGTCATTGTACATGTCCCTTTCCACTATCTCTTCAGAGCTGGTGAAGATGTCTCTACAGCTTCATCATGACCAGACTTGTACTTATTTTCACCTCTTTTCATTCTATTTCACCTCACTCTTGAAACATGAGGTGGAATATACCAAGGCAGCGGTTGCATTGGTGTTGGTGTCAAGACATGCAGTCCATTTAACTGTTTAACCAAACCCTAGATGTTTCTGCAGAGACATCCTCAGTGACTCGGAAGCGACTGTGGAAAGAGACAGTCATAATGTCATCGCCACCGCTTTTAGCCGTGTAGTCTTTATATTTATGTACTTTTACAGTCTGGTGCTTAAACAGTTTTACAATATACTCCAGCTTTCTTGATGTGTAAAATGATGCTGTAAATGGACAAACATGATATGAGTAAATTATGAACATAATTCAAACAGAATAAAAAATTATTTGTCTCTCATCATTGACTGTGATATAATTTTTCTTTATTGTTTGGTCCCATGGGACACAATGGGGAAAGGGCATGATCTCTGTTTTGGTTGCAAATTTCAGTATTGAATCTAAATATTATTATATTATATACTATTATATTATATATAATATTATATTATAAATATATTGGGTTTAATTTTAAATTTTGAATAGTACTATATTTTACAAAACAATAGGGAAATTATTTGGAAATATGAATATTTACTGTACTCTCCTTTATTTTTCCGTACTTAAAATCTACTGATAATTCTCTACATGTGATTTTGTGAAGCTATGAAATTTTATAGTGGTAAATGTGTTGAATATTTAGAATTGTGGATAGACTGATGTCATGGTCGATAGAAAAGAGCAAGTCAGAAAATAGATATTGGGCAACGGAAGTGACACATGACCCCCTTGGCTTTTTGTCATGTCACTGTTTTGCTATATCACAGCCCCTCCTCGTGAGATTGACATGTATGTATATGTGTGAATATAGTATGTGAGAATGTATACATACATGTCTGCTAGTGTCTGTTTGTCTGACCTTCCAAGCTTTTTTTTTTTGTGATTGCTGGTGTTAGTGCCAACCTTCTTCTAATCCATCACTCAGCAGCCACAGGCTTGATCTGTGATTGGACACAATTCTCGCTTCCTCCTGTGAAGATGATCTGTTGCCCCAAAGCTTGATTCATACAGGCTCTGACAAGGCCACCGTGCAGTGTGGCACCGTATCACACCTAGCCATGCACACAGGCCTGTGTTGGGATGAATTTACTGTTTTGACCTATGCCAAAACAGTAAAGCATCCTCCTGCACTGCATCAACCTTGCCTTAACCCTCTAGTCTCATAACTGAAATGAAATTATGATGTGATCTGTTGTAAAGACACAGCACATGCTCACAACAGACGGAAAGACAAATACAGACTCTCCGTACTCGAGACAAAGCTCATGTTACCACAACATGTTGAGGCTTGCATGTATAAGAGACAGTTCACATTCTGTCAAGGTGACAGGCCTATTTATTTTCTCCTTCTCAGAGGGACCATATCTCCTGTGGCCAGCCAGTGAGCGCACCGCTGTAGTGAAACTGCCATCACATTACAGCTGTCCCCAACACACAAACGCACACTTACAGTCAACCCACACTAGACGCCAGCACATTTCCTCCACCTAACACTCAGAACCTGCATGTCCCAGCTACTACCAGCGCTGATAACACTCCCTGCTTCTGCTCTGTGTGCATCCCAGCCCTTCAGAGAGGTCGACCACTTTCTATTTCTGTCACAACCCTGCTGCTGTGCCTGGTCATAGCTGATACACTGTCAAACACATGGCTCTAGGCTCCACAGAGACCATGGGACTCCTCAGCACGGCAGCGAGATGGATAGAGAAGTCTAGTTCACAGAGTGATTAAAACTTAGGTTGTCCATTAGCTAACACAATTAGAAAATCCCCAGAGCAGGCCCAGATGGATGCAGGGTTACAGTATGCTCAGTGCTCCAGTGCTGTGTCCATCTTTTATGCCTCCTCTTCTTTTTTCACACATTTCTCACTCTCCATCTGGACAGTGATTCAAGTCATGGCTGATGAATGAACCCTGGTGCCATCTGATTGTCTTAGAATCTGAAAAGGGGGCCCATGTTTTATGCATATTTAGCAAAACTGCTAACGGATGTATAACAATCACGAAATATTGACTTTTCTCCTTAAAAATACTCAAGAGTTGATTAATTTAATAGTTGACAATAATTGATTAATTCTCACTCATCTTCATCCATGTGACTTTGGCTGGATAAAATATATTCAGCTCTTTACATTTGCTATTTCCTTTTTTTTTTCTTCCCTGAATGGATTTAATACAGTATGTTTGTATTCCTCTGTCATCCAGCACAGAGCTCTGTATTCATGAGAGACGGGGGGTCACATTCCTGCTTGCCATACATCACTTCGCTAATGGCTCTATTAGCACAGCCATGCAGGACTCTAATGAAAAATGTGTATTGTTTAGCACAAATATGCATGATAATAAGCTGCTAAATCATTCATAACATTAACTTTGAATGACATTGTCTCTGATGGCTGCTACATTCCAATCCAGCACTTTGTCACATGGATTGTAATGCGGTGTTTGAGAACGCAGAGCATGATGGTTGATCAGACGCTCCCTCGGTAGATTGTTTCTAATCTGGCCAAGGTGTTGGGTTCATCATTGGACCCATTCATCTTCTCCCATGCCAGGCCCTTCTGGCTCTCTCGGGGCTTGTGTGACCAATCGCGCTGAGGGATGAGCACAGATTTACAGGGTGACATGTGCCATTTTGGATGGAGGCGAGGTGAGGGAGAGGCAGCCCAGGAGTAATTGACCTGTCAGTATTCTGCTGTTCTGCTGCTCCCCTGCCAGCCAGCACTGAAATGAGAAAACATTATTTTTAAAACATTATTTCCTGTTGGGCCAACTGTTATTTATTTTTCCACTGTTGCCCCTTGTGGGGTCAGAAGATTGTTACCATCAGAATAACAACAGAGTGAGGTTTATGAAAGCTTGGACTTGTCGTGTTTCTATCCACTGGTTGTCTGACTGTGGATGGAGACGATTCATTTAGGTGTGCTTCTATCTGAAGCTTACCCTTGATCCTTGCCTACTGGCTTTAGTTTCATCTGGCTGATCGATGGAATCAGTCGATATGTTTACTGAGACCTTGTTTCCTTCCCCTAAAATGTATTTTTTTTTCCATTTTTCTTTCACGTCTGTGCTTTATCCTATAAGCTTGTTGACCTGCTTGCCACCCTGGCTCGGTCAATGCTGGAGTCTTAGCGTGACTGAGAGCACTCGCCTGACTGTGCCAGGCCGTCATTCTACAAATCAATACCAGTATTCTCTGTGCAAATCCACCGGGCTGGAGCAGTGGATGAGATATTAAATCATAGTGAAATGTTAAAGATAGGATATAGCCATGTCAAACCTGCCCTGGTGTTCATGTAAATCCCCTTATAATGAGACATCTTGACAGCCTTCTACAACCGGTGCCATCCCTTAAGACTAACATGCCTTGGAAAGGTGTAGGTGTGTGCGTGCGTGTGTGTGTGCATGTGTGTGTGTGTGCGTGTGTGTGTGTGTGTGAGTTTCTCAGTAATGTGGGTTAGGGTTTAGTTTGTACACACTTAAGAGCTTCTGTATAAACGTATCCTGCTGTATCATTCTTATGCACATCAGCATTTGTATTTTCTTTACGTGCTCTTTGTGCCTTAATCGCATTCATAGCATTACTGAGCTAAAGTGTGCATCCTCTTCCAGCTCCCAGTGCCCCCCCTCAGCAGGTAACAGTCCTAACCGTGGGAAACCAGAACAGCACTTCCATAAGCATCTCCTGGGACCCACCTCCTCCAGACCACCAGAACGGCATCATCCAAGAGTATAAGGTTTGTGATGGAGAGCAAACATGGATTCTCATTTACCTTATATGGAGGCAAATGGAGCCAACTGCTTTGCCTTTTTACCTCTCTGCTTCAGATCTGGTGCCTGGGGAACGAGACGCGCTTCCATGTAAATAAGACGGTGGACGCGGCCATACGCTCAGTGGTGGTGGGCGGGCTGCAGGTGGGAGTGGTTTACAGAGTGGAAGTGGCTGCCAGCACTAGTGCAGGGGTTGGCGTTAAGAGTGATCCCCAGACTATTGTCATCGGTAAGTAAGGTCAAGGGATTAAAAGTATTCCCATCCATTTGCTGTTTTTTTTTTTTTTTTAATAAGTTGTATTCAATGCTAATCAGTGATTTTTTAAAAGAATATTGCATATTTTATGTAATACTAGGAACTGTCAATTGGGTAATATTGGTAATATATAACTATTTTGAGATGTGGCTTGACCACATATGATTTATGTGAGCTGAAGCAGATTGTGCCTGATTTGACCCATAACTGATGGCTTGGCCTGTAGCATGTTCTTATTTCCCCAGTGTCACTCACATAATCCATCTCCAAGAGCAGTGCCCTGAGCTTGCAGATATAATATGTTGTGTGTTTGTGTGTCTTTAGATGTGGGAATAGGCATTTGTCTGCACATATGGTTACACAGAGCTTTTATATATATATATATACAAAAGTGATATATCACAAAGAGGATTTATGCAGCTTTACATGCATGCACATGCAGCTTTGGAAATATATGGGACCACTGTGACAAAGTATTTAAAAGTCAACATTTGTCAAAAATGCGACTTGTTAAGCCAGCAGTGAAAACATGAGTCAAAGTTGGCAAAAGACATGAAATGTTTACTTTGCAAATTTAATAAAGAAATCAGTAGCGTTGTAAATTACAGAAAAAAAACAGAAATTAAGAACATCTGACACTGAAATTCAACCTAGATACAGCTAAAAAACAGATATCATAAAGCAACCAGAAGGATTATTATATTGAATTTGTACAGAGAATCACAGGTGGCCTAATAATTATTTCCAAAGGTTTATGTTGTAATTATCTTTGATTCTTTTTTTTTTTTTTTTTTTTTTCCAGCGTTGGAACATTTATTTTCATTCCAGGTTTTGTGCTCTAAGAAATACTGTTAAGCTGTCATGGTGCACTGCGATTGGAGATCAATACAGACTGGATCCTCTCTTCTCATTTCACATAGTGTGTTTTACCGGCAATGGAGTGAATTACAGGACTGAGCTAAACAAACAACCTGTACACCCGGGGGTTTGTTACAAGCTTTTAGGCATTTTCTTTCTCAGTCTGCACATTAAATCTTACTGCACAGTTCTTTATACCCTGCCCACATCTTAAATTTCGAACTGAAATTTGTCAGGTGGGAGTTTCTTTTGAGCTGAATCCAGTCCTAACTTTGTTTTAATGTATCAATAGGTGTTTTTTTTTTCTTTTTAATGAGTGTAATGTCCACATATTAAAACGACATAATTCCAACATGAGTGTTCACCTTTAAGCAGCGAATCATGCCAAACAACAGTCTCATTTTCTTTTTTCCACTCGTCAACCCATAGCATCACAATGACGTTGCCTGTTTGTCCCTGTGCCCTCAGGTAAGGAGTTTCGGGATGTGTTTATACATGGAAACAGGAACAACAGCATCACGGAACAGATCACTGATGTGGTGAAACAGCCTGCTTTTATTGCTGGGATTGGAGGAGCCTGCTGGGTTATCCTCATGGGCTTCAGCATCTGGCTCTACTGGAGGAGAAAGAAGAGGAAGGGCCTGAGCAACTATGCAGGTTAGAATAATTATCAGCTCATCCCCGTAGTCGCCTATGCAAAATAAATCTGACATTGTGCTCTTGTGATTTAGCGAACAATTATTCCCCCGCTCAGCATTTGGGTGTTGTTTTTCTCAAAGCAAGAGTACATTACTACTGTATTAGCATCTCAAAACAAACAGCTTTCATGAAACACTGGAGAAGCTAGAGAGGGTGGAATGGCAGCAGTGTTAAAGCGCAACACGGAGACAGATGTCAGTATGAATCATTTCAAGAGGGCTACAGTTTTTGACAAATCCGCCCACTGTGTTGGTTAATAGCCCAGGGTGGTCTAGCTGTGTGGGCAGACTGGACTCTCTGCTGGTCACTGAAACTGGAGTTTGTCCAGCTCTCCTCCCACACATTGACCCTGACATCTTAACTGAGTGACCCCCAGTCAATACTAGCAACAGGCAAGTCCACATGCACTGCCAAGGCTACGAGATTTAATTAGAGGGCAAAAAATAAGCATGAACTGACACTAGTGTTGTCAATGGTGCAACATGATATTCTAATATTAGTTATTGCCTCATTAACAGGCAGAAATTTTGACAACTCTTATTTATTTTGGCATATTTATAAATAAGTCGTCTAGCAATTACAAGAAGACAGTAGCATCTCCTGAAGGCCTGTGCGATTGAGTTACTTTTCATTTGTTTGTTACATTTTTGTGTTGTATGTGTTTTCTTTGCTTTGTGCCACCGTCTCTACACCTCTGTGGCCTCTGAGCTGGCTGCTTTCCTGGCTGCTGCTCTGCACATTGGGTGACGTTCTGGGTCTAAAATTCTCATGCTCCCAGCTCCTCTCATCCTGACCCGTGTCCCCAGTGTGCAGATACTCCTAAAGCACCGCTTATCTCTGCAGGCTTTTAACACACAACTTCTCTGTCTTCTTGTTTTGCAGTTCAGTCCTTCACCTTCACCCCTGCAGGTACTGTTCATTTGTCCCGTCTCCTCGCCCCATCTCACCATAGACTCATTTCCTGCCCGCTTTTTATATACGTATATATGCTTGGATCGGCAAACTGATGGTCATGGGTAATACAAATCCAACCCTCATACCAAAGTTAACCCAAGCCCAGTCAACATCTAGATTTGTTATTGTTCATGACCAAGCCCCTGCAAACATGAAACCGTTTTCCTGCCCAACCGGCTTATTGTGTTGTATTTGTGTGTCTCTCTTTAAACAATTTTTCATCGTTTTGTGTTCTTCTTTGTGGCAAGGTGAGATGTCCATGTTCCTGTCCCTAAACTATTCTTTTTCCTTGAAATTGCTGTAAATAATCTGTTTTCTGTAGGTGCCATAAAGGCAGTTGGTGTACATTTTGTGTATTTGTTTCCTCCATCCATCAAGTTTCCTTGTTCTTTACTCACAAATATTTCCCACTCAACTACAACTACAATTTTTTTGGGGTTGTTGGAGAAACTAGAGCCATCCTAATGGATTTAACAGTGTTATATGTCACTGGCTGTCCTCTGCTGAGGTGAGCCTGAATGGCACTAACACTGTACTGTACAAATCACCTGTGTCTGCCTGAGGATGGAATAGGCTGAGAGAAAACTCACCCATCTTCGATATAGAGTAGTCATGTTTAAAATGTTGACAAAGATATCACTGATATGCTTCTGCCTCTGAAGAGTCTCTGCAGTGAAGGAGCCAGTGTTGGGTGTCAGGAGTTACATGGAATGGAATTATGTAGCTAAAGGACAAAATAAATGACAAAAAAATGACATTTGACTATAAACAGATTATCTGCAAATATACAACCTGGTCAAAAAAAACAAAGTCACACAAAATATGTAGTTGGACCTGTACCTATAGCTTTGCTGTGGCATCATTTCAGTAGGAATATTTACATTTAGAGTTGTATTGATTTTTGGATCTTGTATTGATGACAGGAGAGTCAGGGCACTGTGTATAGTCTTCTCCAGCACATCCCAAAGATTCTCAGTGTGGTTCAGGTATGGACTGTCCCTGAACCACTTTCACAATTCTGATTAATCCTCTTATTGTCATCTTGGAATTCTCTTGTCTCATCAGTGAAGAAAAAAACTCTGTGGATGTTCAAACCTGGTCATTCAGTATATTCAGGTCATCAGCTGATCTTATTTCTAGGATGCATGACATTGCTCAACCTAGACGTGACCCTGCAGGCTTATAAAATAGGTATTTTAACAACTTGTAACTGAAACAATTACTAATTTTAGAAATCGAACAGAAGGCTCTTACAGATCTGCGTAGTTAAAATCAGGTGCTTACTTTTTTTCCTTATATTTAGTAAAAATTTGCTCATTTGTAGAATATTACATCCTTGCTGACTTGGTATTTCTGGACAGTGTGAGTCAGCAAAGCTTTTGCAACACCATCAAGAGTAATATTTAGATTTACTAGGAGCTGTCACTAATTGTACACAGTCTGCAGTCATTTGGCAGTATGCGCTGGTTTTTAGATCTGTTTTCTGTTTTGCATTCTCAGTGTGCACTTCCTTTAAACTGCCAGTTAAAGCAGTGTAAACACTACACACCACACAACACATCAAATTTAATGAGTTAATCAGCTTTGACAAGTAATTGATAGACTTATTGCATGTTTAATAGGGTAACTAGGAATTTTTATTATCTTTAAGTGTAATAATCTATTACATTTCCAAAGTAACCTTCCCGACACTGATGGAACAGAACTTAGATCCAATAAGTCAGGGATCAGACCTAGTTAAAGTGGATTCATTGACTTACTATAAACACCTGTGATTGTTATATCCAAAACACTAATTTACTTTGGGTTATTTAATGCAGAGAAAACAACAATTAAACAATGTATTCATATTTTAATGAAACATCAGCTCACATAAGCTAGTGATCATCCATGTTATCTCACTAAAGGCTCCCACACACTGTGCAATTTTTAAAATCTTGTAAGTTCACAGCAAGCCACACTGTATGACATGAAGTTTGCTGTGTGCACATTGTACGATGCTATGTATAGATTGTACAATGAAACACAAGCTGAATCACAGCCTACAACATACGTGAGTCAACGTGAATGCACAAGAATTAAATGTTATCAGCGCGCACAATCCATCCATTAAAAACAAAAATACAAAGAAGTAACAGAATACTCGCCCCTGTGGCATTTACATGTGTGGATAATAAGTCAAAAAAAAAGGAGGAGGAGAGAAGAATATGGATCCGGTCGTGGCTCGGAAACAGAGGCCAACACAGGATGTGAACTTTGCAAAGAGAGCTTGAAATAAGCACTTGTTAGCATCTGCTAGGATTTACTTTCAGTGTCGCACTTATAAGTACACCATTTCATCCTGCATTTCTATTGGTCAGTTAGCGGATGTAGGTCGCACCAGCAGCAGTCACATTGTGAGATGCTCACCCCAAATTTCTGACAGCGTCAGAATTTTGTCGCAGGCTGTCTTTGTTCGCAAGACCATGACAACGGCCACCCTCAAACTTGTCTCACAGTGCGACGTAAGACCACCGATTCAGGGCCGAGACCAAAGATATCGCCACAATTTTCTCACAATTGTTATCTTTTGTCTGAGACAGCCGAAAATCGCACAGTGTGTGGGAGCCTTAAGAGTTGGAGTAGCAAGTCAAAAAACAAGGTCAAATATAGCAGAGAATCCAGAGTTACAGTGATATTTAGAGCATGAGTCATATAGTGACTAGAGAGTCTTGCAGTTCTGTTCTTCCCTGTATTGACAATTAGTTGATGCATCAAGAGTGTCCTGTCTCAGCCTCCTAAAGCTGTCAGTACAGGAGAGGTAAATCACCACAATGTTGAGGCACATGGCCAGCAGGAAAGAGATTTGATGGAATTTTTATACGCTGATTATGTCCTCCCCCCTTAATGCTTATTAAAGAGGATTAATCTGTATTCATATTGGAGAAAGTGCTTATCTGGAAGACGGAAGCGAGAAGCACAGCCATGCCGCCATGTCACTCTGGCTAACATAAAAGTATTCCACAGCAGCCCAGAAATGTGCCTGAGCATAGATAGGGACTTCAGAGGCCTTCCCGCCCCCCCCTCCACCCCCTACCCCTTCGTTTTCTTCCACCTTCTCCTCCTGTCAGTTCTCCCTCAAACGTCAGAATCCTCTAATGCAAGTTTGTTGATGGAGGAACAAAGAGAACTGGCTTTAGCATTGACTGAATAAGAAATGTGTCTCAAGCTGTCTTTTATTGCTGTATTTTATTCACACAGACCCGCACAGTTGGTTTTATTTGGGTGAAACTAGTGCATTGTTAACAGTAAGCATCTTAAATCCAGCTGCTTGTATTCAGTTTCTTAAACCTTAATGCTGTAAATAAACCACCAGCTGTTTTGACATGCATATAAGACAAATTCTAAGATATGTTTCTCGCGTTTGAAATACTAAAATTCCTGTTATGAGAGCATTAAGGAAGCTTAGCTAATGTTGATGATGCATTCAAATGTCATGTTAGCAGCCCCTTTTAATCAGTTGTGGGAGTTTCCTTTCCCTGTCATCTGTGTTAACTACGTCACCCTCAGAAAAGCCCCTTCTCTCTTGTCCATGCCTGGGCTTGTTGTGGAATCAACCTGAATGAAACAGAAAAGAGTGGAGGAATGTTCAGCCTCTTCACTCTTTAATCTCCATCTGTGGAACAAATGAGCCAAATTACTAACAGCTTTCCTTCTCTCTCTTGAGTAAACCAGCTCTCTTTTTCTCCTTCTTGTTTTTTTCTGTCGTTGGAATGAGGTGATTTCCAAAACTCTTGGTGCTTTTCTGTGTTCTCTATCATCCATTGAAGTTCTTACATCCTCAGAACTCCTGATGCTGCTTTGTCATCATGGTTGTTGAACAGAGATGAAATGGATCCTTTGCAGCCATCTCTCACTTTGAACTGTGGAGTTTTACTCACCGCTGACAAAGAGCAGGCCTTGTTATCTATAGATCACTGTAATGGAACAGGCCACATGCATGGCTTTTGGGGAGCCCTGCTAGCTAGAGGGATCAGTAACTCAGCCTCAACGCTTGTAGATAGAAGATTCAATGTGATTAATGAGCCTTCTGCCTTTTCTAATCATTTTTTGGCTGAGATTTAATCACAAATCTGATAATAACTCAGCAGCAAAATAAGAAAGATGAAATGAGTTTTCCCTCTCATCAGGCGTCTTGTCCTTGAGGAACACATGACATCTCCACTTATGCAAAGCAAAGCAATATGAAATCCTCTTCATTGCTCCTTTTTTTAATTTTCATGAAAGACATTGGACACAGAGGGGCATCAGTATCCCTTAGTGAATCCATCACCTACTTTATGTAGCAATGAAAAAGAAAGTGAGCAAAATAACACAGCTGTGGAGGCACAAGGGCAAATTGGACGATGCTGGAAAGAAATTTCATCTAATCTTAATTATGGTTATATTTCCCATGTATCATACAAACACTTAATATCTGGCTTTGTTTTGTTTTTCTTTTCCCCTCTCGTTCTTTCTCTCTTTTCTGACTTCAGTGACATTCCAGAGAGTCGACGGTGGTTTGATGAGTAATGGAAGGTGAGTATCAGTGTTATTTACAATGTTAAATCTACAACAGCATGTGCCTGAGTTATTACAGTCAAGGGGAACTAAAGCTGGCAGTGAAAAAGAATGTTCATAAGGTGAAAAATGTAAACCTGAAAACTAAATGAAAACTATATTGAACAGTCTAACATGAAGTTAAAATCAGTTTTACTTTAATTTCCCCCCAATGGTAATGGTTCATGGTGTTCAAAAATAAAGCAGACACAGTATGAAATTTTATGAATCATAAATGATGTCAAGACTTTCTTCCAAAAGTCAAATTAACACTAATACTATAATAAAAACTAAACCAAAACTACTCAATTCCATGAAATGAAGAAAAAAATGGTGAACATGTAAAATAAGTAAAACTATATAAAACAATCTATCACAAAGTTAAAATGAAAATTGAAGGTAAAATCAGCTTTGTTTTCATTTATCCCCAATAATAGTGGCTCATGGTGTTCAAGAATGAAGCGTGTATGTCATAAATAATGTCCAGACTTTCCTCAAAAACTCAAATTAACTCTGTCTATTAAGGGACTTAAACATATTCTGACCAAACACAGGCTGTTCTTTTCATTTGTTTGTTTTCTGTTCTTTTGTTTCTTTTCCTGCTCCTCAGCCTGAGGAGATTGGATTGCATTATACTGCTAAAAAAAAATTTAAATAAATAAAAATTGTAAAAAAAAAAACAAAAAAACCTCAAATTAACCTCTTGCCAGCCTTATGTCCCAGTCCCAACACGTAGATAACATTATTTTAACTAGGCTTATGCCGTCAGAAGCGACGGCTAGGGGTATATCCCCGAATGCCCCCAATCCTTAATGATGTGACGTGAGGCATCGCCAGGTCATGACCTTTAATTTGCACTCGATTTGAAGTCAATCAGACAAATAGTTCCAGAGATATGAACAAAACAGTTTTTAGTGATTTTAAACTTTTAAGCGGCCCCTTGTGGGATCTAGAAATGGTAAATTGTCCAAAGTCAAATCAGTTCTTCCTCTCCATGATATTCATTGATGTGGAAAACATGGAATTTCTAAACCAAATATCTTTCAGGTTACCGCGTTAACACAAAGGATATCTGGTAGTGGTGGAGCCGGCGGGGCCGGTGGCAGTGGTCGAACCAAAAACATATCCCCGACACTCTGTTCGGGGATATAATAACACCTATATATACAGCTCCCTCATTAATGCACCTCTACTTGTCGCACATTAAATGAAAGCTAACAAACACGTCTTTCCAAATATATAAACCATTCTGAAGTGCAACAGAAACACCACATACACAAAAGGCTGTTTTCCAGAAAAGCAAAATATGAGAAATTTGGCTTATCTTACTCTTGAAGGTTGTCATCTGATCAGTCATCTATCGATCCTGACAAATGCGGTCGGTTTCCTCGTAACACTCCAGCGAACATAATCCAGTTAAGGATTTAGGTTCAAAATGCACGTAAGATCCGCAAAGGCACAGAAACTGCAGGAATATTTATCCAACCTGAGCTCTATGTTGGTGATTTTTTTATTTACCACAAAGGTACTGTCTATAATTTACTTTTTCTGCCGGTATACCAGTATAGATTGATAAACGAACTTGTTAACTTTTGATTAACACCTAACTTGGCCAATCTAAAGCATCCCAGGGGTGACTGATAAGAGGGATAGCCAACCAAGTGTGAGAGACAGGTAAATGGTCACACCCTGCTCACACCACTGCTGTTCCAACAAATTAGGTTGCACTTATAATCTAGAGTGACAGGCGGATAGCCAATGAGCTGCTGAGGATAAATGACATTGGTATTTTTGGACCATAATACTAGTTTATTTTACAATTGACAATGGTAATTTTGTATGGGAAATATTAATTTTCATACATTTTTGCTACAATATGTGTATTTGAAGCATTCAAAAGTTATTCATTTTTTTCCAAACATTTCCAAATGTCGCCACTTTGGAAAAAATTGATAATTCCCAAATTTCCCCTCTGTAAAACACATAAACATAACCGTAGCAAAAATGCTCTAAAACTGACATTATTACAAATAATCCTCTGAACTTTGAACTGCAAACTGCCAAGACATTGGTCTGTTGGTAAATGGTGTGTTTCAGTCCATACCTACCAAATGCAGCTTTATACACCCTTGTTT
>JAPQRP010000006.1:29481941-29532362 GCA_037367295.1 Apogon hyalosoma | reverse complement strand
TACCTTTACAAAGAGCCCATTCTTTTATCTGTACTCCAAACGGTTGAAGAACAGCTGTAATTTTAATTTGGAGAGGTATTTTTCAGGTGTTTTAAGCAAAATCACCCCAGAATGGTAAGGGGTTTTAACACTGAATATACATAAAAACTAAACCTGGTCAGTTCAATGAAATAAAAGTAAAACTGCAAATCCACTCATTATATGAAAGTAAGCTACAAATAAACTGGAATCATACATTTAAAAAGTAATATAAAATACTGAATAATGATGAAAATAACAATAAAAACTGTAATAGTTCTTGCATGTGCTGGGATGAATAAATACATTCGGGATATAATACGTGTAACAGAATCTATCCTTCCTTACTTCTAATACCTGCCCTGAGCCTTCACATGTCTTAACATTTATAACCTTCCCAGTGCAGCCATGCAAGCCCACAGTCTGCTGCTTTTGATTTTAACACTGATAAATGACTGATGGATTGATAGATAACCGATACCTGTCTGTGTACTCTCCATGCAAAACCCGCATGTAAATATACATTTCTACCACATCTCCGTTCATGCATCGATAGATGAACTCATAAATCTCTTCAACAGAATTAACAGAAACAATTTAAGCAGAGAGTGCTTTTATTTTGTCATTTATCTTCCGCTGCCGGCTACAGGCAACCCAGAAGCCCTCTGGAGTGATAAATTTGCCTGTCACCTTGCGTGGGCGGCTGGGATCTGAGCACATGTAATAATGTAAAAATAATTACCCAGGGGAGAGGTGTGTGGAGGTACCCCGCTTGCACCCCCATACAGCCTGCTCCGTTTCACTGTGTGTTAGTGAAAGAGAGAGGGGCTACAGAGAATAGGGCACATCTCAATGACACCAGTTACCGAGCCTTTGTGGGTATTCAAGAGACTCCCTTGAGAAACCTGGGATTCTGTCTATCTACTGATTATCACACCTGACTACGTAAAGCCTCCAGACCTCAAACACTCAGCGAGAGATTGCCAACTATATCTGACCCTGTGTCTCTGGGCTTTCGGAAACGTGTCTGTTTTGCAATGTGCTTGCTGAATTTTGATATTTATGCTTTTTTCTCTTTTACTGTGCATGTCTGTCTGAAAGCCACAATGGACCATTTTGCCTATATTGTTCTCTGAGCTGCCAGCAGCCTCTCAATGAATTAGCCACGCCACTTGCTATGCCTTTTCTCATCTACTCTCTGCTGTAGTGTTTTTCCTTCAATTTTCCACATAAGTGGTTCTGATTCTCACTCCAGCATATGGGATTTGAAATGTCTGTATTTTTGGTACTCTGTATTTGTCATATCTTTAGTCTATAGCATCAACTGACACAATTTTCACAACAGTGGAGTAGGATGTAGTCTGGAACTCCCTTTTCTCAAGCAAGCCTCTGATCCGTTAGTTACTCTAATGCCATCAAATCCCAGATGCTGCAACTTCCCCATCTGCCCTGAGAGTGAAAATATGAAGCAGAGTATCAGAGGAAAATGTGTTCATTTGTTACATGAGATGTTTATTGCATTAATTAGACAATAGCAAATGAAGCCACGTCTATTTCCAGTATCTCATTGGCTGCTGCCAAATTGCCCTGACTGAACAATTACACTTAATCGATCACAAAATAAATGATTCACAGAAGATGAATAGGCTGCAGATTGGTAGACCTGGACCATTTGACTTTGGCTGCTCAATTGAAATTGATAAAAGCTGATAAGGGCTCATTCCTTATCTCACTGCCAATAGGGAGATGGTAATTAGAAGGTAGTAATAACTTCCTATCTCTGCACTGATCAATATTTTAGCAAAGCATATTCACTCGTTTATGCAGGGAGAGTGGGCTCTGCATAGCTGTGAACAGGTTTCACTGTTGCTATGGAGATTCCTTTACATCCTAGGATCTGAATACTAAATGATAGATTAGATTAAGTCTAAGGAAGCATGTTCCTTGAGAGTTAATCTGTGAAGTAATCTGTGTTTCCCATTGCGCCACGTGCTACCTAATGTCTGCACTGTTAATCCAAGTTCCATTCACTAGTCTGTGGGACCATAAACAGCTGATTTATGAAGTTGCCTCTGAATTAATATCTCCCACTTGGCTTATTTATGGGAAGCCCAGTGTCAGGCATCACAGGCAGTATTTATAGTTTCCTACCTATCACACATAACTGAAATGTCTAACAGGAAGAGGAAATGCTCCAAATCAAATTTTATCTGCCAAGGTTGCCATCCATCCTAGGTTAGGCAGGGATTAAAAGTTAGGTGTCAACTTTTCATCAGAAATATTACCCTGTGTCCAACCCTCCACCCCACCCCCACTTACTACCCATTACCCCACCAAATGACACAACCACACCCACATACACCCACACCAAATATAACAAACAATCCCCCAGACAAATCAGTCTTATTCTAATTATCCTTAGCAAGAGCACTGCTGGGTGATAAATGCAAGGACGATACAACCATTCCCACTGTCAGCTTCCTGTCTTTCAAATGGTCTTAACATTGGTAGGCTTTGGAAGGGCTCACTGAAGCACACAGGACGAGTGAGACTGGCAGCGGGACAACTCTGATAGTGTGCATTCCTAGGGCCACAAACAACAAAGGAGAAAAATATCATCTTCCTTTCTTCATGGAAACTTAAATTTGACAGATGCCAAGTACAGAAGAAACAAAGAGAAGGGATGAAAGGAGGAAGTGAGAGTATAACAGGGGGAAATAAAGGAAAATAGGGTTAGCGAAAGATGATATGGTGAGAGAGAATGAGAGCAGTGGGGGAACATGCCAGCCTGAAACAGAAGTAGAAGGACGTGGGGAGATGTATTACCCTATAAAAGTGCATGTGTCTGATGCACAGCCATCAATTTGAATGACTTGTCTCCCCCGAGGGCCTGTTTTGGCATTCAGGAACCACAGCAAGAGCTCATAGCTTGCCAGGGCTGCAGTTCATTTGGACTCCCCTCCCTCTCTCCCGTCTGTGGAACAGCTCTTCTCATTAGAACCTGTGGCAGAAGGAGAATCTGACTGCAGCACGCCCATTACCTGCCCTTGTCCTCGGGGCTTGACTCTTTCTCAGTCCCTCAGAGCCAACACATCACCCCACCACAGCTAAGACAAAAAGCCCCATCAGCCAGCCAGCCTGCTAACTACAGTACTCTGCAGCTTCTCAGACTGCACATGTGTATTGTCTACACACAGCAATGTCACACTGACCATGGGTGTGTTATGTTCCTGAGAAGGCACTTAATCACACGTGGTGCTTGTGTGACCACTGCGAAGAGTGATTTAGTAAACAAAATGTGTTTTGTTAGCATTTGTTAAATCCTTTTCAGTTCAGTCAATAGAAAGAGCGGGATATGAAGATCATCCAACTGACACATAAACAAAGGCATTTGCCTCCATCTCTCATTCTCATTTAACTCCATCTGTGTAACCCACGGTAACGAGCCTGAGACGTGATAGTACAGTAAAATGGCCCTAATGGCCTCCCAGCAGTCACCCATGACAGGTTAAAGTCTTAATGACTGCTTTTTATGGTCGTCACCCCCCCAGGAGGGACACAACACCTGTTAAACGGAGCTGCCCTCTCCCATATGCAGGCAGCCCACAAGTGGTCCACGGGCGCCATGATGGGAGTAGAGCTGAGGGTTGACGTCTCATCAGATAAGATTTAAATTGTCTGGACACCACCACAAGGGGTTGATGGGAAAACACAGCAGAATATACAAGATATTAATGAATAAGGAAACCTATACATGTGGGTGCCAGCGTGCACTACTGCACATATGTGCAGAGAGTAAATGCATGCATTAGTGTCTGCACAGTGTGCTTTTGCATTAATAACTCACAGAATGTGACAAAGACACAGCAGGAGAAATGCAGAGATAAAGAGCTGCTTTGGCCTGAAGGAATTTAAACTTTGTGAGAGAAGAAATGTATCCCTAGAGTGAATTACTTCCATATCTCGGAGGTGCCTCATTCATTTCAGAGGCTTACTGCAAGCTTATCTAACACAAACATACATTGTTGTCTACAAGCTAACATTTGAACATATGTTTGATTTCATGTCTTAGCATTCTCTCGGTGCTGATTGCTGTCGTGTTCTTAATTCATTATTTCTGGATCCTGTAAAGTGATGCAGAATTTAACTGTGCATGAAAACAAATTAGTTACATCACATTGTACAAAACCTCTGGTGTAATTGTAATTCTATGGCCAAGTTAAAATGCTGTTTTCCATCTTGTGTTTCTGCCCAGCCGGCCAGGCTTACTGAATGCCAGTGACCCAGGTTACCCCTGGTTAGCGGACTCCTGGCCAGCCACCAGCCTGCCTGTCAACAGCAGCTCTGGAGGCCCCAACGACCTGAGTAACTTTGGCCGAGGAGGTGAGTAAATGTTTGCCCTGCTGCCGTCCCTGATGTTTGGCAGAGAAATACACCAGAAGAAACCAAAGATTATACAAGAGCACGTGGTATTCATTGTGTACATACATTCATGCAAAACATACATATCTGCAAAGTGTACAACTGATTTAACAAGGAGGACCTTTTATTTTCCACAGCATGAACCTAGAATGAAAACCTGTGTGACAGAGATGAAAAAATAGATATTTTTTTACCCGTCCTCATTATAACAAATCACACCAGAAAATCCAGCTTTTAACCTCCCTAACATGAAATTGGTGAAACATACAAAACAATAACATATTTACTGTTGAGTTGAGCTTGCAGCTTGATTGCCTATTGTAACTCCATCCTCTTATGTGAGGGGAAGTACAATACATATATAGCTTACTGTGCGCAGATAGATGTTGGTGAAGTATATGTCAAATTATTGATGCTTTTTATGTTTCAGAGCAAATAATACAGACTTTTGAAATCCCCCAAAAGTATTCAGTTGATTTTAACAATGTATTTTTGATTTTGATTACCAGCATTTTGAATTATAAATACAGTTACCCATATTTAGTTTTAAGTAAAATCATCAGATTCTTAATTTCCTTCCAGATCATTCTTTTTCACATGTACTGTATATATAATTACATCTCACATCAGAGGACAGCTCGAGCATAAACAGCAGGACTCCACTGTCACCAGGCTGAGTAATGGCAAATAGTCCACCCTGTTGTCATAGCCCATACCTCAGAGCAAGTGGATGTGAGTAGAGAAATGGGAAGAGGAGGCAGAGGAGCAGGGGGTGGATGGCTGTTTGAAAGGATGGTCTTGAGCAGCCAGTCGTGAAGGACAGGCGCAGCTTGACTGGCGCAGATGTGGACACTTCCGCCATGGCTCTACATCATCTCCCCTTCACTGGGCATGCAAACCATGCACCACTGGGAGAGGGTCTACCCGCTCTTTCCCCAGCTCTCTCTCTCTCTCTCTCTCTCTCTCTCTCTCTCTCTCTCTCTCTTCCTCCCCCTGTCATCACACACAGAGTAGCAACATTAGCCCTCATGTATATGAACAGAGACGCAAGTACGATATCGACACGTGTACACGGGAACAGGGCGCTCCAGCTGTGGGTGAAGGAGGCTGAGGATTTGGATGCATAAATAACCGGGATGATTTTGGTAGATGAGTTGGATGAACCTGTTCAGGGCACGTTTTGAGCAGATGAGCTGACCTGAACATAACAAGCGTAGAAGTGTAATTCTGTAACCCTCCCAGAGCGATGCCAGTGTTTGGTTCTGGGGTCAGTCCCAAACCTTGTATAGTTGGCAAGTTTTCACTCCAACTTTCATAAAGACTAGACAAGGCATGGTTACACAGACTTATATCATCACCTTAGCCACATTTTTTTAGCTAACCACAGTTATTCGGATATCCATCAAGGTTCAAGGTATCTTTATTATCCCTGAGAACCAGTTAGATTGATAGCCAGCAGTAAATAAATAAACAAGCAAACAACAGCAACCAACATCAGTCATCCAACACCAACAGATACAATTCCAAAAAAATTATGCTGTCAATCATCATATCCTACAAAAACAGATGAATGTAAGAGAAATGTCAAATTGTCATCTATTTTTACATCATTTAACACTCTTTGATTCAATGGATGCTCTTTTAATAATGCAATAATACATCTAATAATCCATCTTGTTCTCCTTTATCGTGAGGTGTTAATGTCTAATGGTAACGGTTGTTATTATTAGCAGTTTCTTTCTATATTTAAATAATAGGCTGTGTATATTTATGTTTTTATGTTAAATCTACCCTGTGCAATTAGAAAAGGTTAAAAGGTTAAGTACTGTTTTCTCCCTGTAGGGAAATTCAGTCTCAGCATTTTATCCATCCTAATGCACACATCATGTACCATTAGCATTAGTATTAGTGATCAGCATTAGCTAATACACATTATGAGCAGTGAGTTGCCACTGAAGTTGCCCGGGGACAAACTCCAGACCTTCATCAGTACCTTGGTCAAGGGCATTAATAGGGCATTTAACCTATGTGTACCTGTTTATGATGGCCCCAGAGGTAACCGGTGTTGTGCCAAATTCTACTCCCTGCCGAAAACTGCTCCCCCTTCCTAAGTCAGCCATGAAGAGGACAGTATTATAGTATTAATTTTAAAGAATGTACAAACTGTAAGGTATATACAACTTTCAAAAGTCAAATCTTAGATACACAACACACAAAATATATAACATTAAAAACAGATACATCACCCATTGGCTGGGGATGCAGTTTTCAGCAGGGAGCAGAAATCGGCACCAGGCACTGCCAAAAACTGCATCCCCTATCAGAGTAAGCCTGCAAAGCCAAAGGAGTGAAATGACTTCGGCAGCTCACATTCGGAGTTATTCTGGTATGGGAGGGTGAATTCGGTGCACGTTGTCCTCTTCATGGCTCACTTAGGAGGGGGGAGCTGTTTTCAGCAGCTGCTGCGCAATGCAGTTTTCGGCAGGGAGTAGAATTCGGCACAGCAACCTGCACGGCAAACAAAAACGCAGCTCCAATTTATGTGTTCCAGTGACAGTTCATCATCAACTAAAATGTCATTTGTATGATGGACTAGTTCATTCCACACTTAAATATTCCAGATTACAAGAGATGTTAACATTTCCCTTACAATGTGACATTTCTACAACGTCATCACCTCATTCTCTTCCAGATCTCCCCACTGGTCAAGGGGATAAGACGGGCACCATGCTCTCTGATGGAGCCATCTATAGCAGCATAGACTTCACCACCAAAGCCAACTACAACAGCCCTGGCCAAACATCCCAGGCCACTCCCTATGCCACGACCCAGATTCTCCACTCCAGCAGCATCCACGAGCTGGCTGTGGATCTGCCTGAGGCCCAGTGGAAGGCCTCCCTGCAGGCGAAGCAGGAGATGGCCAGCTTGGGCTACTCCCTGCCCGACAAGAACTCCTGCAACAACAGTAAGTTATACTAAGAAGAAGGATTTGCCGGGTGTGTTTTGGCCTTATGTGTGTGAGGCTCAGCAAGTGTTTATAGAATACATATGACAGTGTCAGCTAGATCCGTTACCCTCAAAATGAAGCGAATTCACCCGCAAGCCACATTACATTACATTTGTCACAAAGAAGACATGTTAAATTTAAACAAAAGTCCACTGAAACACTCTGAAGCCTTTTTAGATCCACTGTGGTCGGGGGAGGTTGTCTTAAGAATCACTTTCCCCCAGCAGACATCATCTTGGTTACTCTCCAAGGTTGTATAAACATCACATGGAGAAATAGTATAGCCAAGACATTCATTCTCCTTTCACTTTCAGTGTAATTGTAATTTATATGAACTTTAATTCATTTTTTAAAGCTGAGTTTAATACTGTAGGTCTATAGGGTTTTCCATTATATATTTCTGATTTAATTTAACAGTCTAAAATAAATTAATTATAATCCCAGCATAGTAATACTCGAATCTTTGTCTAATGCTGACAGTATATGTGGTGAAAAGTGTAACCACATATAATTATGCCTGACGGTGACTCTCTTAAGGGGATAAATATTGAATTAGATTCTCCAATAATGTTTCCCGTATTCCATTTAAGAAACTGGATGTTTTACCAAAGACCACACATTTATTTCCCACAACTCAGGAAGTGTTTTAAGGATATATAAGTGCAACTTGTTGAATGTATGAATCCTGAATCAACAGTGATTTGTCTACTGCCTGCTTGATGCTCTAACTGCATGTTTGCATGTGCTTGTGCTATCTGCCAATCACCTGACGCCACTGTGGTTTTTGCCCTTTAACCCCCACTATAGCCCTCCTTTTCATTCCTGACTACCGTTTGGCCGATGGATTGTCTAATAGAATACCACACAACCAATCACAAGATTTCAGCACCACCAGCTCTCACAACAGCTCAGAGCGAAGCGGCAGTCTCTCAGGTTGGTTTACGCAGCAGAGAATTTCATATAGCAAACTGGGACATCTCTGGGACTCTGCTGCTGGAGTTTATGATTGACTGGTTTCTTAATTACTTTATTGATATGTTATTTGCATGTACAAACGTGACATCCGGCACAGTCCCTTTTCTTCACCAGAGCTGCTCTGCTCACTCAGTTCCCCCTGCTTACCATTCATTCATATGAAAGCCTCATAGTTGTTTTTCTTTTTTTTTTCCTTTTCAAAAATGTAACATTCTGAGTTAAATAGCCACCACTGTGTAGTCATGCTGTGATATGGAATAAAAGTCAACAGGTCACTGGAGCGTAAAGGAACTGGACATTTTAATCAGAGAAAAAAATTATTTTGATCTACTGCTTCAAGTGCTAATGTCGGGTTTTGGCCATCACTGCCAGTCTATGTAAAGGCTTTGTCTCACACTGTGTGAGTGAGTAGACAGGAAAAGGGGCAGAGGGAGTATTTCAGACGGAGTGGACTACACACACACACGCGCACCATTAGAGATGCTTGGCTGGGTAAAGTGGCAAAAATACCTCCCTTTTTCCCTCTTCCCCTAATGGTGGCTGACTACACTAAAACCCATGTTCAGAGAATTACAATGTCATTTATAGGACACCAAGGCAGCCCTCTGCCTGCCTCCCCTCCACTCTCTCTTTTATCTAGTTACAAGCCACTGCCTTAACTGGTCTCTAATCCAATGCTCTACCACACAGCAGGCTGGAGAGAAAGATGTGAAGTTGCCATGCCTTACAGGCAGATTCTTCCAGACATGCAGGTTACTGAGGGCTCTGATGTGGTGGAAAACATGCTGTATTACAGTTTCATGAGACAGACAGAAACATGACAGAAAATATACATGACTGCCTGTCAGTAAATGTATAATATGTATAGATACCAGAAAATAAAGAAGACATTATGCTCATTTTCAGGCTCATAACGTTGTTTTGGCAGTCTATTGGAATACACTTATAAACCACATTATTTAGTTATTCTGTACACTGCAGAAATTTTAGAAAATAAGCCTCTTGGTTGTTTGCCAGCATTTAGATGAGAAGATCAATATCACTCACAAATCAGTATAAAAACTACAGCCAGCAGCCAGTACGCTTAGCTTTGCAGAAAAACACCAGAAAAATAGGAAATCAAGTCTGGCTCTGTTAAACGGAAAGGAGGTAAACAAATGTCAGCTGGATTGGACAAAATATATTTTTGAAAAATGTCTTTTACCCTCTTCCTCCTATCCTTTTAGAGTTCCTATAAAAGAAGTAGTGCAAGTATATTTCAGGGAAGTTTTCAAACATTCAACAAAAGCAGAGAGTTATTACATTATTTAGTGATTAGTTCCATTACATATCGTCATAATAACTATACCCTGTTCTTTACTATGTATATCTTACAATGTTTCATCTATACGCTACATGATCTGTAATGTATATGGCAGCGGTAAAGCATATTTCCATCACCTCAGCAGCAGCTACCTTTGATTCAGACTTAAACCAAAGTACAGTCAGCATTTGCAGGGGGGAGAAGTTGAAGCTGCCGTGCTGTGTTTTCCCTCCACAGAGATGGAGGGAATAATGAATGTCAGGTCTGAGAGAGGAGAGCAAGGATGAAAAGAAACCGAAATAGAGCAGCTTTCATGTCAGCATGGATTTTCACTGGGGACATGAAGCTTCTCATTAAAACCTTTCTTAGTATAGCGAATAGAGAGGTAGGTGGTGTTTTATGTGTTTTCTGTAGCAGTTTCAGACCCTGAAGACTCCCCGCTTCCTCTCGCTCATGAACTCAGGCAACTGCAAAGTCCATGATCAAGTGACGTCTGTGGTTACGTGTGACACAAAGTTGTCCATCTCCGTCACCTCATTATATAACATGTATTCTGTTAAATCTAAGCTAAAAAATGATGATACGTGACCTTTTTTTTTTTTGGTTATTTGAGGTCTTTTTTTGAAATTATTCTCCCACTCATAAGTTATATCTGGCTGCATAGTGTCTCTAAAGTCTCTGTTCTGTGGCTTTCCCCTCAGCACTGACGCACCCAATGAAAACAAAGCAAGCTCAAGGCCGTACAGCCCTACAGTTATAGGCTGGGAGCACCCAAACCTTGGGTATAAATACCCAACGCCAAATCTATATATAGTATAACTTATCCTTTGAAGAGACGCCTAGTTTTGTCAGAGGAGATGAGTTTGCTGTGTAATTCCTGTATAGCTCCTAGCCACAGCCTTTTTTCTCTGTATTTTTCATATTTGGGGTGAGCTGTTGTAATTTCAGTGCCAGACCATCCTTCCCTAGAAGAGGCTCATTTACAATATTGATGGCTGGTCTTGTGTGGAGGGACTAAGGATGATTGAACAATCACGTCAGCTCACCATTTATTGGTAAAAGTCAAGCGTCGCCCAGAGGTACGATTAGGAAACCCAATTACTTTCAGACTATACTTACAATGTGGTGCTGCCTGCCTTGGGCTTACAGTTGTTTCTTTTATTACTTCCATTCTTTATTAATCTTATTCTGGCACCTCTCTATTTCCTGCCTGATATTTCCCCTCCCGCCCCAGCATTTTTTTGCTCATCTTTGAAGTACTTTTGTTTTTCTGGTCTTAATAGTAATGCACAGCTTTATACGTACTTTGTAGTCGGTAAAATAGCACCTCATTGCATCTGTAAGTTAATGATGACAGCTAATTACTTTGTACTGAGTCTATTAGTTCGGTAGTTTGCATGTACATATATGTATATTGGCAGCTTATTGTGGTCCTATGACATGTGATCACAGATGACAGCTATAATGGTGTTCAACAGAGTTTCCCAAAGCATTACCAATAGCAGTGTTTCCCAACCTTTTTGAGCCGCGGCACATATTTTACATTAGAAAAATCACAAGGCACACCACCAAATGAAAATGTCACAAAGGGCCTCTTTAGTTCAACACAAAGCTGATATTCTTGCAGGAATTGAAGAAAGATGTGGGTTGTTTGGAACGAGAAAACTGAGAGGGCTGCGTCAGCGACCCCTCGGACAAACCCCCGGTTTACGGATTGAGATCCATAAAATAGAGGCATGTCCCCCCTGCCCCAACCCGATCTGCGCATCACCAGTGAGAGGGGCTTTATCAACAGAACGTATTGGGGCCGGTTCACTTTCATTTCCACTTTGCAAAGGGAAACTGTTGTAGAGTGGATCATTGGCACGTCCAGTCGTATGTATCTATTTCACTCTGCTCGTTTAGAGTACTAATCAGGTGAAACTGGATAATCTTCTACGGCACACCTGATGATTTCTGACGGTACACTTATGTGCCGCGGGACAGTGGTTGGGAAACACTGCACTATGGTTTATGATGTCGGCTACAGATATTTTTTGGATAGAGATGCAAGTTGTCTGCAGGTATAAAGGCACTCATGTCTGCCACATATGAATTATTACAATATGTAGATACTGTATATCTGCCTGCTTTCTTTAAACAGACTTTTTCACAAAAATGGAGCACTTTTTTAACTTCAAGAGTACAGCAAAGTGGGAAATTTATCAAAATGCACAGTAAAGAAGATAAGATACACATCTCAAGTGTTACCTATAAAAAATTGGATAGTTTAGTGGCTGCGATACAGAAAGGGGGCATTAAAATACCAGATGTACTATATTTTGTAAATAATACCTCATTATAGGGTTCTGTGCACCATTTCAACCCTGTTTTTGTTAACCTACCAAACACATTTTGCTTGGTCTGTTCTTTTCAAACAACCTTTTCACCAGAATCCAGGATGCACTAATACACCCAGGCCACCGCTGGGCAACAGCTATTTGGAGTATGCAAACAACAGGATATTTTCAGTCCCTGTCCAATAAAATAAGAATGATCCAGTCAAATATTCTTCTCTTGTATGTCTTGTATGCCTGAGAATCAGTGTCTGTTGCATTTTAGCAGGAACTGACACATACTGCAATAAATATCATATTTAAGAGAACGTGATAAGAGAAATTTTCTGTCACTAGCTATGTGTAAATGTAATATGGAGTGAGATTCACTTTTCGATGCCCCCTTATATACAGAGGAGATTCTGTACATATGAGATTCTGTATACAAGATTCTTTTGTCTTATAGGAAACACCTGAGATGCCAGATATTGCTATATTTTCCACTCTGCACTGCTTATGAAATTAAAAATAACTGTACTGTTCCATTTATTATGAGACACCCTGTATATGCCTAATGTAAGAAACATGAGAGCGTAGTAATAATTTAGATCTGCAGAAATACTGTAGTTATTTCTGGATAGTAGTTGTTGCAGGATTCCTGTATGCCTCAACAAAGACAGGTCGCATACTTAATCATATACCTGCATCTTAATATGAGCAAAGCTGTAACCATCTTTCAGCAACATTAACTTTATTTATTGTGTAAAGGTCAGCTGCATTGATAGTTGCATAAACATGATAGAATGATGCCTCATAAGTGAACAAAATTAATATAACATGTATGGCTGCAAGTAGATGTTGATTATTCGGGTATTAGTAGTTTTAATAAATATACTAATACATACAGCTGTTTTTTTTTCTTCCACAGTCCTTTGTAATTATTTTTATTGATCGTGGCATAAAGCAATAAAGCTAGCAATATGTTTGTGTAAAATACTTTACCTCATGAGTTACACATGGCTGTAGTTCTGGTGTTTTAGTTCTTAATTTGATTCACTTGCTTGAACTGTCAACAAGTGCATTTTAATTACAAAAAATAGAGAGTATGGTTGCTTTTGTGGAAGCTGTAACAGTATATTGCCACATAAACCAGCTAGTTAAAACCTGCAAAAGAAGCCAGTAAAAGAGGAACCATTTAACATCAGATGATTGAATTTGTCATGTTGAGAAATTCAATATTTTATCATCTAACTGAATTTATTATTGATCACTTGGAGAACATGACAGCAAACACGCCTCTTAAACTCACAACTGCTTTTGTGTGTCTTACAGATCTTTTAAATGATATTTTGTTAAATGACTGGTGGTCAGATTATATAACATTAGCAAGTCCTGCTCCTCTAATAGATATATATATACTGGATACTGGATACTACTATATATAGCTTAACTTAAAAACAGATTTGAACTTAAAGTCAGGTGTCTGTTAAAGAAAAAAAATGTTTCTTCCACAGTGACCAAATCGTATAAAAACCCAGTATTGACCTGGCTGGCAGATTTATAAAGATGGATGGGACAGAGGAGAATCTGGTGTTGGAGGGATATGAGTGGAAATGGATGGGGTTAGCGGCTCTCTGGTGTAATAAAAGAAATGAAAGTAGTAATAGACTCTCAGTGAATTCCATTAGGGACACACTGACACTACACAAGCCATTCATTATGATGATGCTGTGAAGTGAGATATTTCATTGTGGAACCCAAAGCCTGGTGTGAGAGGGGACACTGAGGGATGGGTGGTGCACAAAGGTCTGCTTTAGCCTCGTTTACTGTTTCATTCCTGTTTCTATGGAGATTCAAGGTTTTTCAGCCAATCAATCAATAGAGGCTTGCTTTTCATCAGGCAACCTTGAGGTTTTCTATGTAAGCGCTGACAGCCAGGAGCCCGTTGAAATCTTGTGTTTGAAATTGTGTACGACTTTTCAAGGATAAATTGAATTTGTTTCGTGGCAAAGGCAGCTACTGTAATTTGCAATATCATCTATCCTATCCTCATTGATTTTTAATTGATTTTCTCAAACAATCCACTTTTCAGCGAATGTGCCCCTTAGATTTATCCTCTTGTTTGTAGGTGGAAAGGGAGGAAAGAAGAAGAAGGCCAAGGCTGGATCCAAACCCACCAAAGCCAATGGGTCCAACTGGGCCAATGTTCCTCTGCCCCCTCCCCCAGTTCATCCTCTCCCTGGCACCGAAATGGACCATTATCCCACTGAGCACCATGAAGGAGGAGGGTACGTCTACACATCCTCTTTAATGCTTTTGTGCTTTGTTTCTGCACCAGAATAATACAAAATGTGTTTTTTTACTTCTTGAGTGGAAAACAGAACTCTCCAATTTGAGAAACACTATATGCAGTGGCAAGCAATAACAAGGTTCAGACTTGTTTTTTGCAGCTAATTAGTATATTACAGTACATCTGGATAAATGTGAACAATCAATGTGTGTTTAGTCTCCTCAGACAGCCTGATAGATACACATAATCAGTTATGCAGACTCCTGCGCAAAACTCCTATACAGATGGTTGCAGATCAAACTATCTACTGATCCTCTTTACAGTGTATGAGATGGCTTCATGATTGGAAAATAAATGGAAAAAAGCAATGTTCGACCAGTCTCCTGTTGCTGCTAGCATGCAAATCCACAGATGGTTTCAGATTTATCTGTTTGCTAAATTCCACTGTGGGATAAAAGTCATAATTGTCTTGTTCCAGAAAGAAAAGGCAGATTGTTATCCGTCAGCTGATACCGGAGTAGATGTAAAAAGGTGCATAAGAAATCATGTGTTTTAGCAAAACTAATTATTTCTAAAGTTTAGATCTCCTTAGATGTTGAAACTTTCCAGTTTTTAAGTCTGCTGATGCATCTTATCATATTTAGTGCAGTGAATCCTAAAGATGCTCAGCCCTGCATACATTAAGTGCAAAGTAACAGAGGCTTATATAAGCTGTCAGCCATGTGTGTCTGTCTTTGGTCCAGTAGGTGTTAATATGTCCTCTTACTCTCATATCCAATCTGCGAGAGTCATCTGCTTTAATAGTCTATCTGGCAAATGAAGAGTCCTGTGCACTGTAAATCTGTGGCTGCTCTTAATGGCAGCAGATTAAAACAGTTATGTCCTATGGACTGTGCACTGACAAATTTCTTTAATGAACATTTTCTTTATAGCTAGTATTATTTCAGCATGTATAAGCACAGCTAAGAGGAAAGGGAGCCAGGCCTCCTCTGTAATTCTACTCAGGGCTGCCATATAACACATTCTCACAAAAGCTTGACAAGGTCATGATGTAGTTGAAATTTGGTTATTAATAAGATACTGTTTTGCCACTGTATTGCTTCAGATCTAGTGGCAAAAAAAAAAAAAACAGTAACTTGATAGTAAATGCATAGTTAACTTCTAGTAGACATATTATCCAGTGTACATTCACCTAAACGAAGCAACATGCTTTGTAAAATTTAACAGTCACCTCAACAGATGAGTTAGTAATGATGCTATAAATTCGTAAAGACTCTCCTCAAGTAGTACTTTGTAATCGAAAATAAGTGTGTTTATGATATTATTATTAACATTGATGCAGTATAATTAAAACAAAATGTTGATAAGTACCTATTAACTTATCCTTACAACAAGGACTTCAACACCAGTTTGGTCAATGTAGATGCTTTAGGCAGTATTTACTCACTCTGTAGAGTAACCGTCTCTTTTTACTCTAGGTATGAAAGTGACGGTTGGGGCCCGCCCATGCCTGTGCAGACCTATCTTCATCAGGGCATGGAGGATGAGCTGGAGGAAGAGGAAGAGAGGGTTCCCACCCCACCGATCAGGGGAGTTGCCTCCTCCCCAGCTGCAGTGTCCTTTGGGCAGCAGTCCACAGCCACCCTCACCCCTTCTCCACGGGATGAAATGCAACCCATGCTTCAGGCCCACTTAGATGAGTTGACGAGGGCATACCAACTGGACATGGCAAAACAGACATGGTAAGTTGATCTCTATGTTTCTATCTATCTAAGTGGGTATCTAGATACCATATCTGGATCTATTGCTATAGCTGTGACATTTGTGTCATTTGAAAATGCTTACAGCACATTCTGTTCCATGTTTATTGCTGTCAGGATTTATTTTGGTCCTGCAGTATTCTTCATGGCAACTGTGTGTGCAATGGAGATAAACCCATTAATCATTTCATTTTAATGGGCTCATGCTACCACTTAGGCAACTACTGTATTTTTCTCACTCTAAGAGACACAATTTCTTACCCACGGTTGTTTACTCTCCCCACACCCATACGGCACATTCCATTGTTGTTGTGCTCATGCAAGTCAGATGAAGGCCATGCTTCATTCTGTCGGTAACACAGAAAGAATGAGAGACTGGCATTCATTCATAATAGTGTGGAGGGGGGACCGAGAAGCCTTGTCAGGAAGGAGATGTCATGTTACCCAGTAATGACTATGTTGGTTAGAGAGCATCTCTGACAACACCAGAGGGCCAGTAATTACAACCAATTCCCACTGCAAACCGCGTCAAAGACATTGCACTCCTCAAACAAACGCGACTGTCAGCGGAGTGGGTTGCCAGTGGGGTGACAGCCATGTGTCGACAGGCCTGGAGAGTGTGCCTTTGTACCATCCACAGCAGCAATTAGCAGGTCATTGTGTTAGCATGCAAGCAGTGCCGTAGAATTAGTAGATTGTCTAAATTTATTCAGCACTTCAACTATGAAAGGATCTCTGCAATTAGCACTACACATACATCTTTCTTTACCTCTCTATTGCATAGAATAGACTGAATATTTCTTTAGTTTACTCTACATTCATCACAGCTCCACATTCACATGTAGAGCGCACAGTTGAGCCTAGTGGTGCTGTGATGTGCTGTATCTTTCTTTTGCCAGGCACATGCAGGGAGGCTCTCTTCCTCCCCAGGCTCCAGCTCCTCCAGTGGGATATGTGTCGAGCACAATGGTTTCTGACCTGGAGACTGACCTGCCCGATGAGGAGGAGGAGGAGGAGGAAGAGGAGGAGGATGAAGGCTATGGAGCCCGGCATCCTCGCGGTATTGAGCACACACCAGGGTCTAGCATGGACAACCTGGACAGCTCATTAACAGGTACGCTAGTTGCATTCTGAAGCAGGTTTATATGAATGTTTCTATATTGATGTGTGATTTTGTGAACATGCATAAACGTGTTTTAAGTAAATTGTTGCATTTCAGTTGTAAAATATTCTTACACTACACTACACTTTATCTTCAGATTTATATCAAAAATCAACAGAATATTCAGAAATCTGGCAAAAGAAAATACTATTTTTTTGTTTACGTCCATCAGGAGCTAGTTAATAGACTTAAGCGCTAGATACATATTATTACTAACAGCATATTTTAAATGAAAGCTAAGCTAAGACCGTAATAATAAACTGCTGTCTGTTCGATTTATCATCATCTTAACATGATGTATGCTGAAATGAATACATTTATAGCAACACAAACTATGTTTAAAAAGGATTTTCCCATGATTCCCTTTTAATATGGCATTTATCATCATTAGTTTACACATGCTAAATCTGTTCCCATTGCATTGGCATTTAGCTTTTTTAATGCACCGACTTTTTAATATAATGCCATTTCAGATCTTGAAATGCACGTAAAAACAGCACACTTTGTTATAAATAATGTTATTCTACAAAATGGTAATGTCTGCGATAACTGAAAATGGATCTGAGGTGCAAAGGTCTCATTGTTGTTGCATCTTGTCTCCCAGTAAATTGATTGTTGTTTCCGACATGTTCTCCATGAGCCTGCTGTTCATTAATTTTTATGTGAACATGCTAACCGAGTGTCCCTCAATCAAGGTTTAAAGCACTTTGGGCAGACTCAAGGGAATTATAATTATCATTTCCAAAAAAGAGATAAGAAAGTCCATGAATTTTAAACAGGATAGTGAGAGGGAAATTAAGAGGAGGGAGAGGCAAGGCGAGCGGGCAGGCGAGAGTTACTGTGATTTAACACGCACGCAGCACAGGAGCCAGTGCCACATATCTTCCCTGGGAGATTTGAAATAAATTTCATGTGTGGCATATTCCATTCCAGACTACAGGCACCATTTCCATTTTTACAACTCACTGAAAACTTTTACAGCCGTCTGTCAGGGGGACATATGAAGGGCATGACACTGCAGCGTTCTGGACTGCTGCTCTTACACTGACCGGGCCGCGCCATCCCTCTGTAAACTAGAGTGTAAAACTGTAGGGCTGTTTAC
Source organism: Apogon hyalosoma (assembly GCA_037367295.1). Lineage (NCBI taxonomy): Eukaryota > Metazoa > Chordata > Actinopteri > Kurtiformes > Apogonidae > Apogon > Apogon hyalosoma. Next base: position 29,514,008 of record JAPQRP010000006.1, on the reverse strand, counting down.
TGGGTCTTTATGAATAATGTGTGGGATTTGACTATCACCTCCTGTGGGAGCAGAGGGTTATGAAAAATGCTTGTGTAGTGTAACTCTGTGACATGTTCCTACTATGTCACAGCAAGAAAATGTGTGAATCTTTAACAACAAAATGCATATTAAAGAATTTGTGGGTGGAATGCAAACATGGAAAGAAAATATACTGTAGGTAAAAGAGCTGAGCCAGAAAGAAATAAAAAGAAAGGTTGACAAGGTTGCTTGTTGGTCTTTTCTGTCAGTGGCAGCTCTAAAGTGTAGTTTTCCATGAGATGATGGAGCAGTGGTTTTGGTAGCGCTGACACATGCTACTGCTGATGTATTTAGAGGAATATAAAGCAGCAACTGGGCCCTAATCTACTGCATCTCTCCTCCACTGTATTACTCTGAAGACAGCACTATTTCTTCTTATCTCTCTGCAAGTCTGCCTCACACCCTGTCGTTTGACAACACAGACACGGTCCCAGCACCAGGGTTAGCAGGAGGAGGAGAGGGAGGATGAGGGGAAAGTGCCAAGATTTATTGTGGCCACCATTTTGAGACTCTACAAATAGGGGGGGTAGAAGTGAGACTCCTGTCAGGCCCCACTTGATAGATTTGTCATTGTTTTAATAATATGGAAATAGGTCTGTTTTCATAATGTTACACCAAAGGCCAGTAAATCAAACATTTTCACTGATGCTCCAGAAAATAGGCAGCCCTCTCCTCTGGGGCCATTTTTCACCAGCAGATTGTCTACGCAGGCTGTGTTATTCTCTGCTCTGAGATAATACAGCACATTTTTTTAGCAGATAAATGTAAATCCTGATGTTGTGGCGGGTATTGCAGAGCCGTGGCCTGTTTGAGCCAGAGAGATGGAGCGAACACTCGCTTAGGTATTACCTGGCTTTGTGTGTCGACTTGGTGCTATAGGTCGTGTAAAGCTGTGAGGCTGTTACACCTACAATGAGCTGAAAGCTGGACTGTTCTGGGCGATTACTCTCCCATAAAGTCCTGGCAGGTTTGCGAGGAGCAGGGTCACATCTCCTGACGGCAGGTATAGACGCCTGTTCGTCAGGGGGAATGATTTTCCTGCTTAACGACATGCAGATTAGGGTTTCCGTCAGTATAAATCAGTTTTAGTGGCAGGAGGGACCTAGGCTTGGTTTTACTGCCCCCCAACCATCTCCCATTTACTGGCCTTGCTCTGTCAGTGCGAGGAGTATTGTAGATGTAAGAGAGTGGTTTTTAGAGTACATGGCTTGGCCCATTGCTCTGGTTCAAGACATGAAAAAATGACAGACCTGTAGTGCTAACCTTAGTCTGAAGAAAAAAAAAATCCCACATTTCTGGGGCAAAAAAAGAAAACGAGATTGAATTTTTATCAAATTATGTTCCAATGATCACATTTTGATTGGACTGCTTTTTCTGAGAATAGAAGTGCTCCAGAGGTTCAGCAGTAGAAAGTGGCGGTTAGTGCAACTGAAAAGTCATTCTGTGATGTGATTTGCTGAGGCAGTGTTCCTTCGCTGAGCCGGAGGAGTTGGAAGCTTCAGTGCTTTGGCTGGCACTGCCTATACTTCATTATCTGCTCTATTCTTTGTGGGAGGATTGGACCCAGTGGAATTGCTGTCTTTCTTTCTTAGAGAAAAACTCTTAGAAAAGAATTTCAAAGAAAATAGCAAGGCAAGATGGAGGGCTTGAAGTAGTTACTGCCATGGATTTCTGCTAGCGCTCTGAAAGAGGGTTGTGTAATGGGGTTCTCTACCTTATGCAAGCTTGTATTTTATAGAAGTTTCCATTAATCTGTGAGAATTTCACTACAGTAGGAGAAGCTGTTGCAACTTTAGCTGCGGAAGGTGCAATTCCCTGATGTCACATCCAGTCACTGCATAATCACTTGTTTGAGACATTTGGTGAAGAAGATAAAGAGACTCACAGATGGGGAAGTTGGACAACTCTTGGAGGGGGATTTTCCAATCTATCTGGCTAAATAAATGGATCCCATCACCACTTTCTGTGTCCAGTTTTTAAAAGTGTCATATTGCACTGCAGAGAGATCTGAGAGATAGAACCCCGTCACTGCAGTTGAGACATGTGTTAATTGTGTTCATTTTAATCTCTAAACCCCTCTGCTCTCCAGTCCTGGCCAACATTATGTCACCTTTTGTATTACACTAACCTTTTATTAAATCCTGCTGTGGACTTTATGTCCCCATCGCTCCCCCCTCCAACCTTTACCCTCACACCTCCCCGGTTTTCTGTAACACAAGTCTATCCCTTCTCATCACTCCTGTTTTCTCTGTGTGAGAGAGAGAGATAGAGTGTGTAAGCAGAGCACTTGGGCTAGTGCCACTTGAGCAAAGTCTGCCAAACCAGTCCCACAGAAAGCTGTCACATTAGCCCACTGTTCTTTGTGTTCTTGCTCGGAAAAGTGGCATATTTTTATTGGCAGACTGAAACATTCATATTTTAAGAGCTGGCCTAGCTTTTTATGTAAAGACAAAAATCAAAGCATGAACACACACTTAAAGTAGATACAGATACCTATCTTGAAAGTCAAGTTGTGATGATTATCAAAGTAATATCAACACTTTCAGCCCTGCCAGAAAAAGTACTTGCATCTAAGTTTAAGTTGCATATTCACTAGGTAATTCAGGAAATCTCCCATCTTTTAATTACATAATTAAGTCGACATGAGAACCATTAAAGTAGCAGAACTTAAACCCAATTCAGGAAGTGATGGTGGTGCTTTTCTAAACTCAAATAAAACCTGTGTTTGATTCAATATACTGTGTTGTGAGCCGCTTCGTCTGTGTCACCTGAGGCAGTTCAGCTGCTAACTCTGCTCTGTACAGGTGTGCTTATTGTTCTGCATCAAAAGGAGAACAAATTCAGTTGATGCCAGTCCCGCTGTTCCACTGTGTAGAAACTGATGGATGTCGGTGTGTGTGTGTGTATATGCAATATATGTTCTGCGCATGTTTGTAATAGATAGAAGCGGGCAGGCCACAACAGAATGACTACACGAACGCACTCACCGGCACGAACAGAAAAGCCCTGCAGCCAATACAAAGTCATTTAAGTGTAGTATGTTAATATTTCCTCTTTACACTAAGATTACAGAGTGCATTGATCCAGCAAAATGTAGAATCACAGCACAGATGTTCATTAGGGTAGATCGCATATCCATAAAGGTTGTGACCACTGAACTGAACACTTTGAACATGATATGGTTGAATTTGACTGATTTAAAATATAATCACAGTTGAACAAACTTCTCAAAGACACACACAGGATATTTGCTGAAAGTTGTGGTTTTCACAGGATCCATGGTGAATGGCTGGGGCTCAGCCTCGGAGGATGAGCGTAATTTCTCCAGCCATAGGTCCAGTTTGGGCAGCTCATCAGATGGCTCCATATTTACCCACTGCAGCTTTGCCCAGGCCCTGGTGGCAGCTGCAGACAAGGCAGGCTACCACCTGGAGGGCACCAGCCTCAGCAAGAGAGGTCTGTGGAACGAGGACGGTTACCTGCTGCCCTGGAACTTCAGATCACTTGTTCCTTTCTCCTCTTGTTCCTCTTGTCCTCCACTGGCTGCAGTTTCCCAGTATTATCATTGGCCTATGACTTCTTCTCTGCTGCTTGTTGATGAGGATGTGCATGGAACCTGTTGTACATGGCTGGACTGAATGTCTTCCCTGCCTTCAACTTCTCTGTAATGTACTTGGCTTTGGCTCTGGACTTTCTTATTTGGGCTGAGAAATAATGAGGCATACTATGGCCCAATCCCAATTCACCCCTTGTCCCTCCCCCTTACCCCTATCCCTCCATTTTGCACATTAATGTGAAAGGGTAGGAGTGTCCTGATTTTCGATGAATCGGAGGGGAAGGGCTAAGGGGGAGGGCTGTGCAGGACCACACTACAAACAGGGGTATGAGAAATCTTCCATAATTCTGTTCGAATCATCAACAAGATGGAGGTAAACAGCAAAAAAGTGCAACAGTGTGATGAAAGAAACACACAAATTTACGTATTTTCTTCGTAAACAACTTAATCATTTGATGGACCATTTAATGCCATTTTATTGTATCGCCATTTTATTGTATCGCAAAAAGATGCTCAAAGCCCATGCAATAGAGACGGTTACAGCTGCTGATGGCATCGTGAATTCTTTCAGAAACAAAGTTGTTGTATCTGTTTATTGCGGCATCGATGACTGCTGATGACGTTACAGGTCTTGAATTGTTGTCTCATTTCATAGGGGAATGTTTCAACTCCTGTTTCATGTTTCAAGGGGTTGTGTCAAGTGGGTAGGGGTAAGGGGTGAATAAGGATTGGGCCTCTATGTTATACTCACAATCCTTTCCCACGTCTGCACCTTTCTCATGGAAAGCTTTGTTTCCTAATAGGATTTCAGCAGTTGATTGATGTCTTCTACCATTCCTGATGACAGACACAGCTTCACTCTCTTCATATGGGCTGTTTAATATCTTTATTAACCAGCTGGCTTGTGCGCCTGCCTCCTCCTGCAGGTAAAGGCTTGTCCCACAGGCCCCGGCCCAGCAGTCCATTCTCAACAGATGGCAGCACAGTCGGCACACACAGCTTGGGCCACCAGAGGGCCACCAGACCCACGCGCAAACCCCGAAGCCAGGGCACAGCACCCCACCGGAGAGATCCTGGCGCAGACGGTGAGGCTATGACTGAAAACACATTCTAAATAGTAGAAAACACAAAGTTCCCCATAATATCTGTAGCTGTCATTTTCTCAACAACAGGAAATTATTCTACTATGTAATATGTTTTAGGAGAGTGTCCAGGTTTAATTTATCTATTCAGTTGATTTATTTGTGAATTTCTCTCGTGGCACAGACCTACCTCCTCCTCCTGAGCCTCCACCCTGTCAGGGCCAGGCCCGTATACAAGGGGCCCGCAGTGTAACCAGCATGGCCCCCGCCACAGATAGGAAGGCTTCATCTCTAGAGCGCCCCCCTATGTCAGGACCCCTGTCAGGGCCAGATGACATGAAGAGCTCCATCGACAGGCAGACACGCACGTCTTTAGATCATCACCGCCAGGCTCAAGAGCGGCTGGGCTCCATGGATCGAGCGGACGACGGGCGCAGGGGCCACAAAGCAGGTAACGGAAATGATCTACAGCCTCCAAATAATGTCCTGTTATAGATACAGGAAGTACAGTTGAAAACCAACACCGTAGCTAAAGTTGAGGAGTGGGAGAGGGCTGGGATGGCTGGGGATAAGCGCTCAATTACTTGGAAAAAATTTAGTTGGAATTTAAGAATGAGATTTTTTAAAACCCCATTAGTGGTAGCCAACTCTGACAGTAGATTAAATACTCTTTGATGCACAGGATGTGGGTTATTGGAAAACTTTTCCCACATTTTTTGGGTCTGTCCTATGTTATGATTTTACTGAAAAGTTAAAAAGGAGCTACAGAGACATTTTGAAACACAGTTGACTGTAGGTACGATGATGGTTGAGGGAAAAATACATGATATCTTTGTAGAAGTCGTATGTTTTTAGCCCATATGTTTCTAAAAACTGGTTTAACCCATAAAGACCCAAACATCCATCGTCAACCAAAAGCATCTACTGATCTAAACTAATAATTGGTGTAAAATACAGTTTGTCATCTTTTCATGGTCATCAGATAGGACCCATTTGGACGTTCAGAGGCTCTGTAGTTACCAGGGAAACACCGTCATCTTCTACAACATTGATTCACCAGTAAAACCCATGAAGTTTCATCCATGACAATGGATGGAGACACTTGTTTTATGTTCAGTTAATGACAGATTTTCCTGAAGAAGTCACTTTTTTCTGTTTTTATAGAATCACCTTTGAATTTAGTCAGAGTTTTTAATGAATATCTACATGATCAGTGAATTAAATATAGGAAAATAAACTATTTTTACTGGAAAAAATGCAAAATTCAGAGAACAATATTATAATAAATTGTGATAAATCAATTAGGAAAGGTTAAATAGAGACAAAAATGTATTTGGGAACTGACCCAAAAGTCACACTGGGTCCTTATGGGTTAATACATGATCTACCTAGTACCTTCAGTGGTGGAAAAAGGTTTTTGGACACCCCATGCATTTGTGATATACTGCATTTTAAATCAGTCTTAAGTCACTGAACTCCACCAAGTATTGTTCTATTCTCCAAACCCACATGCCCCCTTCTGCACATGCTCTGTTCCATCAAAATAATGAAACATATTTGCTTTTGTTTGTGTCTGTCTGATGCAGCCACACCTTTTGAAACACAAAACAGATTTTTCCACAAATATTTCTTGGTATTATTTAACATTGTGTTAAATTTTAAGGGTATCTGAAAACTTTTTTCCACTGCTGTACCTTGGACCATTGAACCCAAAGACCTATGTGAATTTCATGGCAAAACAACAGTGAAAATATCATTTGTTTAGGAAGATTATCTGGTGTTATATGGTACCTAGCAATAATCATCAACCTCCACAGGGATAATGTTGGGATGTCAGAGTTTATGTAACCTGTTATATATTTGTATAATTACCAATTTCTTTGTTATTGTGTTTAGAGTTGCATAAAACTGTCATTTCAGACCAGAAAATCTAATTATTTTCACCTGAGAAAAGAATGAAAGAAAAAGCAACACCATAAGCTGTTGATTAGCCTCCGCTGTTTGTTGACTTTAAAGTGGTCCTTGGTCTAGTTCTGACAGTAACCCATCTGTATGCTCACGTTCACATGTCAGTTGCATGTTATCAGTGTTTGGAAAGTGTAAACATTCTCCCTCTGGTGTAAGATGAAAATTTAGGGGACGACCTTCAGCGCTCCATCCAACAGCTGTTGTGATACTTAATCAGGACTAAAGTGTTGTACTGGCAGATGGATAATGGACATAATTTAACATGGCCACAATAAATCCAGAGGGGGCATTAGCAAATCTTTGTAAGTTGTGCTCTTCAGGCTTAAACACCTGCCTGGAAAGTATTTATATCCAAATATGAAAGACTATAAAAAGGAATGTTATAAACACCAGTTCTTCAAAGCTTTTCAAACCAACCCAATCTATGAAATTACTGAGCTTGTGAAAGAGGAATTGGATTTTTATTCAGTTTTGCCAGTAGGTATTTTGATACATATTTTATTTTGGTGCATAAATGCCTTGAAACAACACGAGCGGTGGGGTTTTTCTGCTTCTGTGGCTTTGCAGCAGGGGATTTTTTTCTCGAAGTTCTTGTGTTGAAGTTAGCTTTCATGCTGCGTTGAGACTGGGCTCCCGTGAACAGATTGCACTGTCTGCCACTTCTTCTGCTTTCCAGAATGCCCCCCCTCAGCCCTCCCTCGGTCTCCCAGTGCCCCTGCAACTGTTGCCAATATTGGCCTGCTCCACTCCAACTAAGACAGGAGGCCCCGGCAACTGAAATGCACTCTAATCGCTTCAGCTTTCTATTCTGACACAAACAGCAGCTCCTCTACACTCCATCTGTGTCAGACTGTGGATGTGTGAGCGCATGCAAACCCGGGTGTTTGTGATGATTTCAGATCTCCGTGCTGCTCTTCTCAGACAGTTAATCTGAGAGGCAGAGTGACTGTGAGACAAAGACAGGTGCCACGATCAGCATCCCTACACAAAACCCCACTGGTGAATTTCCGTATGTGTCAGAGTGCTGACTGATTCGCAGTAGAATCCGCCGAGGTCAGGGCAGGCACTATTACAGTCATTAGCGGAGCAGCGGGGAGCAGTTTGATGAGATTTCACGCAATGACAGTGGCTGCTGAGGGTCAATGTTATGCTGGCCTGCAGCAGGGGGCCCACAGCAGCCAGTGGTCCTTCTCTTATTGTATTTACCCCCTCATAAGGCTGGTAGCTGCAGGGCCATGTGTGAGGCTGAGAGTCCTCTCTGTGGCATGCCCTGGCATTGCCTGTTGGCATCACCAGTCTGCAGATGTCAGGGAGGGGGCGCCAGAGGGGGGCTCTTTGTCTTCATGCATCAGATGTTAGATGGGTTTCACTGCAGCAACAAAAGTCACGTCTCATGTCTACATCTTTTACTTTTTTTTTTTTTTTTTTTTTTTTTTTAGAGGATGGGTGTCTACCATACAGTAAACCCTCCTTCCCCTCCCCAGGGGGCCACAGCTCCTCTGGCACCACTTCCTCTAAGGGCTCAACGGGGCCACGAAAGACCGAAGGGCCACGGCAGCCACAGCAGTGGACAGCTTTAGAGCACGCTGACTTCCTGGGGGCCAACGGACAGGGACAGTACTCAGGAGAGTTATGTGAGTAATTCTGTAGTTTGATGTATTAGAGCACTGGTGTATATATACAGTATGTTTGCAAAGTTTCCATTTTATGCAAAGAACCAGAAAAACAAGTCATTTTTCTGCTACTGTTTATGAAGCCTGCAGAGCCACAAAACAGAACCATAAAAGAAGTCTACAACAATGATTTGAGTGTCATTTTTAAAACCAACTCACCAAACAATAGCAAAATATTTGTATGTATTGGAAATGGATAATTTATGTTTCAAGAAAATTCAAGTAGTCCTGCTGGAGGAAAATGTTCAGCTCCAAAGCTCTATTGCAATGAATATTTTAAGCAAGACCAAACATATTAATTCTTCATTAAGTCAAAACATGGTTGCAAGAGAGTGAAAACTAGTGAGAATGAAAGCTTCTTCATTTGGGTAACAAATTATTTATGTTGATTAAATTGACTAAAGCAACAGCTGTTTACATGAATACATGTTGCCAGAGATCCTTAGAGTTTATTAGCTGTTCCCAACAACTTCAACCCAATCCAGTGAAAAATACAAATGTTAATCATGAAATTTAACTGTAGAGAGCCAGACATTTCTTAGTCAGAACAAAAAAACATGTTTTTTGATTAGATCTTTTCTGAACCCTTTTTGAAAAACATTTCACAGTGTGATGATTTAGTGTGAAATTTTCTTATTGCTTAATTTTCTCATTTGTTTTTTTTGGACTTTTCTTTTCCTTCCTCTTGCTTCTTCCAGAGTGATCTGCCTGCCATGTGAACTGGAGAAAGCCTGATCTGTCCTCAGCAGAATGACACCCTCGTAGTTGGGGTGATGAACTTTGTCCTTACCTGTGTGTTCTCAGAGGAAGGCAGAGGGCACTACAGAGAAACACAGTGTCACAGAACTGTAAATGTGATGTATAGACACAAGCATACTGTACATCTCACTATGTTTTCGTCCTTGAGAAAATATTTTCCACCTCCTACCTTACTGTAATTTTCTTTTTCTTAGAAAAAGGCAAGTAAAAAAAAGAAAACATCTATATGAAAAACACATTTTTCTGGCAACTGCCCTTTGGAAAAAGGGAATTTTGTTTCCTGTAAATATATTCTTTAACTTGTTGCATTGGTGCATTGCTATGCAAGCCTAATTCAGTTTGAGCTTTTTATTTCCATTTACAGGAACAGTTGGTTTTATCTGGTTATTTGTATTATATGTGAATTGAGTGGCTGTTGTGCCATAAAATAATTGTTTTATAATCCATTGTTTGTTAATAGGTACCATTAATTATTATCATTATTATTATTAATTATTGTTTTTGCACTGCAATTTTTGGTGATAAGCACAAAAACATAGCTCCTGCTGACATGAAGAACCGGAAGAATATGTGAAGAGGAGTTTCTGTACTGTAAAGTAAAGAGAAGAAAATTATATAGAAATGTACAGAGAGATATTAAAGAGTAAGGCTTTGCTCGCAGACAGCAACAAATAAAGCACCCATTTCCATAGTCGAGACTAACTGGGTGACAGACAAGGTTACTGGGAGTCTGAAGGGCAGATACGAGGCTGAAAGGATCGTACACACAGAGAAGGTTATTTAATTCACAACGAACTGTCCTGAAACAATAGTTTATTATGAAAACGCATACAGCCCTGCGTGTTTTGGACAGATCCAGGCATTGTCTTGTTTTCAGGAATAGCTTTGTTTTATTATTTTTATACAAAAGTCTCTAAGCATTTCAAGTTTCCTTTTTTTTTTATGATCTACTGCCTAAGTAACACTGAGTTTACGCTCCATGTCCAGCAGAACAGTAGATTAACTGTAAAACCATTTAGAAGGAGAAAGAGTCGGTGAAATCTGTCTTCAGTAAAAACACTTACAGATTTAGATTTATGACTCTTCTTCTGCCTTAATAGGTAAACTGACATCCCAGACAACGGCGTATCAATCAATATTTCTCATGACAATACTCCCAAAACTGTCTTTTAAATATTAGTGGAGCAGCATTTGTTTACATCTTTTGTATGTCTTTAGATTCATCCATTGTTAATAGTGTTTTCTGTTTTTAGAGCACTTACTGTTTTATGTTTGTCGTATTTTCTGCTTTCAAGAAAACAACACAACCCGCCTGTCGGTCCAGCTAAGTGCTGTTAAATTAGTTGTTTTTAGATTTGGTGCCTCAGTTACCACAACAGTATGTTAGCACACTCTTGTAACTTTCATACTTGAGGAAAAAAAATAGTGTGTGTATGATTTACGATGTAGCTTAGAGTCCCAAACAGTGAAGTGATAACAGAGAAAAGCCTTGTATATTAACGAGCAGGTCCCACTGCCTCCATATCTGCAGCCACAGTGTGGGGCAGAACACTTTCTATCTGCCCGTCCAACACAAACACACACTTGTCATCTGCCGCTTTTCACTTCTCAGCCTCCGATTCTCAAGTTCTGTCTTTTCAGACAATGTTTTTATTGGTTGTTCTTTTTTAATGAAAAAGCTTGTTTCTTTGTATGCCTTTTATGAATTTATGACTCCAAAACGCTGCTTAAAACAATGTTAATATTAATGTTCAGGATTTTTGTGGTTCAATGACTGTTTGTTTCGTCTTTTTTTGTACTGCTAATGTTGATAAAGGGGGGTGGAAACTAAAGGCCGTCAGATGCTGTTGTACTGTTGTCGTCATGCCATCATCATTTTCTATCATCCAGCCAGTGGCCAGTGTTCCGGAAATGAGGTGCAAAGAGTATCTCAGGTTATTTTACATTCTGGTGGTGTTTATGTATGTGTATATATGTGTATATATCCATATGCATCTCCACTTGATTATGCCATTCCATTTTCATCGACAAAAATATCCCTCTCATCTCTCATTCTGTCGTCCTCCCTTTTTCTTTTCTGTTGTGGATTTCGATTCAGAGTATAATGTGCTGGTTCATCCACCTTAAGACAAGATGTCAGTAAAAGAACATACCAAATTAAGATCGATATTTCTAATGTCTAATACATCTTAGTGTCTCTTTAATACTCATTGTTTTCTTTTAAATCACAGTGTCGTTTTGTATTTATTAAAATGATAATAAAAGTATATTGTGAAATATGCATAAAGATTTGTGGAATATAAAATGTGTTTTTTGTTCCTTGTAAAAGTTTGCTGTCAGAGCTGAGCAGCACGGCCATAAGGAGATGATAGGCGCACTGTGCTGGCAGTACGGTGAAATGCTGGGTCAGTCGTCCCCGGAGTCACTCTTTGTCCTGCATGTTCATTGCACTGCTCCTCTCATGTCAAAACTAAAGAAACATAAAACCTTTTTGAACACAAGGAGCAAAAACGCTCAAAACTTGCTTGTCATGACAATAGCGAAAACGTCTTTTTGGAAGGATGAAAGTACTTTGGCTTTCCCTCTCTTTTGTTCATTTTCTCAATATTGTTGGTTCTTTGTAGCCTATCTGTGTGTTGCCTTTTTGCTATAAAAGAGGATTAAAAATGACAAAAAGAGAAAGTTGTTGGGTGAAGTCTTTCTGTACAGCATGGGGTGAGGTAAGGCCTCGGTCCAATGCCATTTCTACACTACAATACATTCTGCTTTTTATTTTTCCTGTAAACCACTTTCTGTATTCACTTGCATGTCCTTGTCCAACAAGAGAGTGGATCAAGAAAATAAACTTTTACAGTCTCATTCCCATGTCCTGTAAAATAAATCCATGTTCTTTTATTTCCTTGTACCTGGATCCATATCAAATAAAATATTTTTGAAAAATGATAATGTCTATTTTTTTTTTTTTTTTTTTTGTGTACAGATTGCATTGCAGAAGAATTGACTGGTCTAGATTTGGCAAAAAAAGGAAACAATGCAGAAAAGTACATAATAAAATCTTACTGTACGTCACTGAGCTCTTCCATTTTTGTAGGCTACTTCCTTTTACTGCAGCTAAAACACGAAAAAATGACATGTTTGTCTGTTTCTCCATAACACACCCCCTCTGATATTTTAATAGTGTTTGACTCCGCAATAACGGGTAGTAGTAGTTTTGTGCTTTCTTTGTTTGTGCACATGTCTAGTGTACTACTGTATGTGTATTTGTGAAAGAGCCCCTGACTCAGCTCAACCTTTAATGTCAAACCAATCCCTGACTTGATCCTTCTGGAAGACCAGCTTCAAACACAAATCCACATCTTCTAAATTACACAGACAGGATGATTGCTTTCAAGTTTCTTCACGAGGAGTTGTGAAAGCAAAGCTGCAAACAAATGAAATCAGGAACATATTTGGTGTTTGCAGCAAATTCACATAAACATGTTGCAGTTTGTTATGTCGAGGCAGTCTACCCTGAAGATTACAGTCTGATTACACAGGGGAGTGGAAATCTATAAAAACCACAAACAGTCCTTTGATTTTCACCAGCAAACACAGACACACGTGTAAAGTCATCTTGAAGATCAGCTGTTGGATGGAAAAAAATGACAAGAAAAATGTTATGTTGTTATGTTCTGTTAGTGGTTATCAGTCTTTTTCTCTCTGCCTCCCTTTGGAGGACAAAAAATCTCCAGGCCCCCCCTCAGCCCCAACAACATTTTAACAGTGGTGCAATTATAACCTTTATTGAAAGAAACAGCAATATTTTAATAATACTTATTGCTTTTCCTTGAATATTTTTTTGTTCAAGTTAAAAACAACTTTTTTTTTGTTTGAACAATACAAATAAACTCAACAAGACTGCTCCGAGAACAATATTTTTCCAAACAAAATTAGGAAATGCGCAATTATCTTATAACTATGACAAAGTGACTATTTTTAGAACAACAAACAAGTTTTGGTAACAAAGATGAACATTTGAACAATATCAGTGGCTGCAATGAGCCTGTCTCCATTGCACATCTCAGAACGTTAAAGTGCAAACTGTACAAACTGGGCAAAAACAGAAATATTGCCCTTTTTTCTTTTCTAGTCAAATCCTTGTCCATTCTCCGAAAATAAACTCTTGGTCTAGTCCGGTGACACATCACCACGGCAGTAGATTTGTTTGTTGTTCATCCATAAAATAAAAAAAATAAATAAAAAAATAAAAAGGTGCTCCGACGCTAAAACATTAGTTCCACCTGCTACATGTTCTAACCTGAAGGGGATTAAAGCACCCAGGAGTGCACCCATGCCCCCTCGGCCAGCCCCACAGTTTGAGAAACACTGTGTGATGTTCTGTAAATGTCATGTTGTGTTCTGCAGTGGGCTCTGTGCACAGCCCCATAACTTCAGGCAGCTCCTTTATTTCCTGTCTTTCATTATTGGACACACTGATTAATCCAGGTGTGCCTGCTACTTCCAGTTGGGACTACTGTGGTCAGGCACACCTGGATTAATCAGTGTCCAATAATGAAAGATAGGAAACAAAGGAGCTGCCTGTGGGCTGTGCATGGAGCCCATTGCAATACCTGGAATGTCCACTAGGGGCGCGCTTCTACATGTTAGGATGACCAGTAGGGTTATAGGGGTTACATTTTTAATACAGTCTGGTAAATAAAAGGGTTTTTGTGTGTATATTAACGGTGAGGGGTGAGTTTTTACATAAATCACCTGTTCAAATCATCCAATACCACAAAGTTATCCAGAGCTGAAGACGTGACAGTGATGTGAGTATCATGTGTGAACTTTGACCCTGGCGTTTAGTCTGCTACTGATTCACATTTAATAAACATAACTTTTTTTTTCTTTGACAGGTAGGTTTGGCATGGTTGTGTTTAAGGAGTTACACATAAAAATAGACTGTCACGGAGTTTCCCGGTACTTAATTACAACAGCTGTAACTTAGCATCATTAGCTGATGTTAGCATCCATTTATAATGGATTTTACGGTCTGCTAGCTAGCCTGCTAATTAGCTCCATTAGCTGATATTAGTGTGTTTACATCTTTCATAACTTTGCACACTGTCAGACACTGCCGAGTATGTTGTCATGTAGCTGAAACTACTTGGTGGCCGTTTGTATACTATTGTTTGTGTACTGTGGCTTCTGTATATTTGGTTTCAGCTTTGCTAAATTGAGCGTTACAGGAAACCCTACCAGCAGCCATCAGGCTATCTAATGTGCAATAACATGGAAGTGCAGTTTCAGTCCCTGCACTTGTATATCTGAGTTCCATTTCCATGGTTTCATATATCTCTACGACTTTGGCACACACATTACTTTATAGTTTGCAAGTGTATATTCTTATTTCCTTATTATTTATTCCTTTTTTTTTTGGTTTATCTTAGAGTTTACTTGTGTGCTCAGAGTGCTTGTGACATCTGAATGTACTTGCTGCTGCTGTAACGTAATTTCCTGCAAAGAATCAACAAAATTCCTGTCTATCTATGCAGACTGGACAGTATGAATGACAGATGCAAACTGGCTGACCTAGCAGCCCCTAATGATGCCTGGATTGTTGACCTGGTCTGAGAGAGCTGGTCGTGGAGGAATGACAGTGACCTGTCTGGTGGTGAGTTAACCATACACGGCTGTAGATGGGAAAGGTTACAACCACCCAGGTAAGCTGAGAGCACACCCTCACATCCACTGAAACAGCGGAGACATGATCTGAACTGTAGGGTCACAACATAACAGCACGGAGAGAGCGCAAACCTCCACCAGGGCAATAAAATATCTACAACAATACATCATCCTTAGTCTGTGTATAGATAATGATTCACAATGATTTAATACTATCTACGCTGTTTAGTCGCTGTTATGTTTTAGCTCAGGATAGATCAAGATTTCATTAAGCATTTTGGACAATGGTGCAAAGATACCTCAGTTAAAAACTATCTTGACTTATCTGTTGACAGAAAATCTGACCTTGACCTTTTGGTAGGTCAGATTTTTGTGGCAGTAGATCTTGGCCCTTTATATTTAAGATTCAGTATTTAAAGCAGTTATTGTCATATGCACAACAAGGAAACATGTTCCCTGTAGAATAGCATTCTTGCTTTGCTTGTCCACATAATGGCAGATATATATATATTTTTTAAAAAAGTATAGATAAAAATTACAGGTTACAGGAGTGATAGAATAGTGCACAATTAACATACGTTATGTGGTAAATATGAATCAAGAGATTTAGTCTGAATGAGATCTGTTTTTTTCTTCAGTATTTTGCACCGTATTAACAATTGAGATTTTTGTTGTCAGATTTTCTGACTTTGACTTTTCTCCTAAAATATCCAAATAATAACACTAGTCATTGTGAAAAGACATGAAATCACATAAAATTTCCCTTTTGTACTGCAGCATGCTGATAGGACAAATGCTGGTAAAAAAAAAATCACCTGAGTGCAGCTAATTATTTTACATTTGTAGAATTAACATGTTTCAGTTTCTTAATAATGTCCTCCTGAAATTAATCTTAAAAATGGATAGAAGATCTGAGACTAATTTAATTACGTCTTCCCCTTCAACAAAGTAGTAGAGTTGTTGTTGTGTAGTTCTTGTCAAAAACACAGTGACTGTTCCTTCATTCCTCATAGATGTGTGTCAACTTCAGCTTGACTTTAAGTGGAAACCATTTCTTTTGCTTTGGTCACTTCCAAACCCCGTTTACCGTCTTATTGCAGCTCCATTAATTTCTGTCTTACTCTTTTATGCACGTTTTCTTCATTGTCCTGGTTCTTGTGACACTTCTGTGAAATCTCCTGTGAAACCTGCTGTGTAATTATAGTTGCATTAAGTTAGTGTCACTTCTCTCCACATGATTGATAAAGACGTAAAAGGTTACCTCTTTATTTTAAATCTATTAAGCCGTAGAATCGGTAGGCATTAAGGATTTATGGTGACACATACGAGGCAGACCAATTAAGATAAATGCCATATCTTTGGTTATTTGTCATATCTTGTAGCTGTATTCTTTTTGATTCCCCTTTTTTTAGCTTTATGTAAAGACAAACCATTTTCACCCTTATTTATGAACCAAGACTCATACTGTTTGGTGTGTTTGGGTCACACTGAACCCTGAGCAGTTTACTTCTGTATTTTTTTCATAACGTGTTGACTGATGTTGCAGCGAAGGAGCACGCCTCGTAGCAGGGGAGCGCTCAAGTTTTGCTTTAATGTGCATACGAGTCTGACTGTTAAAAATAGCTGTTTGCTCTGCTGTGGAAACGGACGTATTTACATGTGTTTACCCCTGTGTTGGTTTTAATTTTAGTTGGATTTAATTATCTTGGGTACAGGCTTGCTTACTGCTTAAATTGGAAGCTAATCTTTCCTGCGTTGCTTTTACGCTGCAGTCACAGCGATGCTTTCCTGTCTGGAGGGTTTGTCATGCACATTTGCGCATGTTAAAGCCCATTAGAAAAGATACACATGGCAGAAATGAGGCTGTTGCCAGAAACTATAGTAAACCATGTTTTGCTTAATTTCTTAGCCTGATGAAGTGTTTTGTTCACACACAAGCAAATACTTTGTAAATAGAATCTGTTGTTTCAGAATTGTACCGCAAAAATAAATAAAAATGTAGGAAAAGCCCTGTGTGAATAAGCAATTTTCTTGATATTTCCCTGGAATGGTTGGGAGGTTTTTGCATATATATTTCCGGAAAAGGTTCACCAATCTATGTTGACCCTTTAAACAAACCCATCAGGGTCTGGACCGTTCCCATTTCACACCTCTTCCTCTGCTGGTGCCTTGGGGGCCGGGACGAGTAATGACTGCTCCGCGCCTTGCCAACAAAGCAACTTTCCACCTCTACTCTCATCTTTTATTTCCAACTGTTTACCCGTGTGCACTCTTCCACCTCCTCCTCATTTCTCACCACCGCTGGAATGTCCCGCAAATGTGCAGTTTGTGTTGATGTACCTGCATAACTCCCAGAAGCCCGTGCTGCTTTCATACGGCTGTGTAATAGTTGCATCACATGTTGGCAGAGATGGTCTGTGGAGAGCAAAAACTGGTTAGCCATGCAGAAGGAAATAAGCTTTACTCAGCAAATACATACTGCAGCAAGATACAGGGTATCAGAGTATCAGAATGAGTGTGTGTGTGTGCTTTGATTTCTGGTCCGGTGTGTTTGCGCTGGGAGAACTAAGCCGCAGTGTATGTGCTAACAAAAATGTGTGTGTAAAGGAAGCATCTACTGCTCGTGCTGGGGGATTTTTTTTTTTTCCCCTCTTGCCTTTCTCCTCCCCTTTGTCTCCGGACTGGTGACAATGAGTGGAGGTGAGAGGGCAGCCGTACCAATGCAACACCATTCATCACACATGTCAAACAGCTAGACCAGCTGCTAGGGACAAGCGGCTGAAATTAGCATTTCATCCCTCTGCCTCTCTGTCTCTCTCTCCCTAACGCTGTCTGTCTCAGCCTTTATCTCTCTATATTTCTGTCATAGCTCCACATTTGATGAATGATGCTAGAAGCCACCTAATTTCCCACCTGTTTGGATGAAAACGTAATGTTATTGACCAGCACTTTCCATATATTGAGCTTTGTGTCACTAAACAAACTAGGCCAGTTGGTTGCATACAATTCTTTGATAAGACACCGTCCTCGTCGCTGAAAGTGGGAGGATCAGCGCTGCATAATGACAGAGTACTTGTAGACAGAGTACATTTGCACTGGAACGTTGGACGATAGGGATGTAGAGAACATTTGGATTCACCTGAGCATCACAATATTAGGTTTTGCCATATTATATAAATTCTGAAAAACGCTTAAGTGATGTTTAACCCTTAAAGACCCACAACTATTCTCATGGGGACTTCCAAATTAATTTACTATACCTTTAAGCTTTCCTAAATGATTGATCACCCTATATTATAACACTATCCTCTGCAGTTTTCAGTCCACATCAGGTGTTTTCCTATATGTAATTCACTGACCGTGTAGATGTTCATAAAAGCTCAAAGTGCATTTAAAGGTCATTATATCAGAACAGAAAAAGCTGAAGAAAAAGTGACTTTTCCAGCAAAATATAGCTATTAACTGAACATAAAAACAAGTGTCTATAACTGTCATTTGTCAAACTAGATGGGTTTTATTAGGGAATCAACAGTGCAGAACATGCTTTTTCTGTGCTCACTATGGTGTCTGTGATGTCTGATGTCGCCGAGAAACTGCATTTTACCTCAATTATTTAATTGTATTATAGAATTAATGGTTCAAACGTTATTAAACATTTTATATCAGTCGGTGCTGTTTGTTACTGGTGGCCTTTGAGAATTAATGTCTATTCAGAAAAAACACTAGGTGATCTTTAATTAATAGTTGGTATAGTTGTATCTGACGGTGGTTGCTTTTGTGTTGGGCTTAAAGTCCTGACAGCGAGAGAACAGTATTCAACCTCCATACATAATCAACCTCTATACATAATCAGGGCTGCCTGCAGTATTTTGATTGTCAATTTGTCAGGTGATTATTCTTGACCTGGTTTATAATTTGGTCAGTAAAATGCAGGGCTGCAAGTAATGATGAGTGTCCTCCATTTTCTGATTAACTGTTAGCCTAAGTCTATACAATATCAGAAAACACATAAAAATATTCCCAACACTTTAAACAGTGTGCTGAAATGTCTTATGCAACCAAATATTCCGTTTGATACAGAGGAGGAAAGATAACAGGAAGTAACTGAATTAGATGAAGCTGGAATTAGTGGATTTTGACTTTCTTTCCTTTAACCATCCATTCACCTATGATTATCAAACTAGTTGTCAGGTACCTCAATAGTTGTTATTAATTGGTTGTTGTAGCTTTACTTTAATGCAATAATGAAATGATTCTTCCATTTTGGTCTAGAACCTAAAAATACCAAACTTACATTGTTAAAAACAAATAAAGCAGAACTGGCATAGAATGAACATACAATGAATTCATTTCTGTTTGCCTTTTGTCAGTGTGGCAGTCATTATGTGAATGTACAAAGCCCATTAACCCTTTATCGGGCACGTGACTGTTTTTGGTCATTTTTGCATACATGACAAGACAGTGACTGCAACAGTTACAGTGAGGATAGTGAGGCTACGATCCCAGGTCCAGTGTGGTCTGTAAGGTCCACCTATGCATTAACAGTGATTGTACCTGCTTTGTTAGGTACCATGAAGTAATGGTACTAATGAAAGGAATGATGTTCGAAGGGATAATGTGGATGTGGATAGGGGTCTGGATCAGCATTGATGTTGGTCTAATGTTCTAAAATATATGTTCCTTTCATTATATATGTTTTTCTTGTATTTTAGATGTATACTTCTTGGATTTTTAGTTTTAGTTTTTTATTTATGGGTTAAGAACCAAATGTGGTAACTTCATTAACCTTGATTTTCTATATGACAATAATTTTTTTTAAAGGAGTGATATTTTGCTTTTTTAAATGGAATCATGCATTTTAAAATATTTCCTTGTGGTCTACATAAACTATAAATGATATGTGTGGGTCTGAATTCTTTACAGGGGTGTGTGATATGATGATATTAGATCGTGAAGGATTAGAACGTATCAACAATCCAACAAAGCAGAGAGAT
This sequence comes from Apogon hyalosoma, assembly GCA_037367295.1. Classification (NCBI taxonomy): domain Eukaryota; kingdom Metazoa; phylum Chordata; class Actinopteri; order Kurtiformes; family Apogonidae; genus Apogon; species Apogon hyalosoma. The sequence goes on along the minus strand of JAPQRP010000006.1, from coordinate 29,494,252 downwards.
CATGGAATCGGGGGTTTTATACTGGGGTGCGTTCTGTGCTGCACAAACCCCACAATGAGTACGTGCAGTGAAAGTGAAACTTAAAATGGCAGAAAGTCTATCATAACTTAAGACTTGGGCCCCACAGAGTCGGCCGTACTTGACTCCGTGGACGTCAGCACACATCAACCTGTTTTTGAATGTGAAATTTGTACGATTCACTGAAACCTCAAACGTCCGCGGAAAGTGCACGTGGTGTACATGCCGCTCACACGCGCACAGTATGTCTGACTCTGTAGAAGCCTTTAAAGGCTCCCGCTGTTCTACAGCTAATTTTCTTTTCACCTATCTTCGGAAACTTTAATCTGAAGGGGCAGGACGTAAATCCTTCACATACAGGTCTGTCGCGTTTTACTCTTAAGGTATGTCTACACTATGAATGTGTTAAATCAGTTGAAGAGACAGCATCCAAACAGTATGTGCTGTATTCTTTTTTTTTTTTTTTTCTTTCACTTTTCATGTTTATTGAAAGCTACCTCAAAAACCAAGTGCAGTTTAGTTTTTAATGTTGAAGAGTACACTTAATCAGAGTGTTGTTCACATTTTAGTATGTTTATATTCTAGGCACAAGTTGGTAAAATTGCACAAAAAAAATTCAAAATATACTGGAAGGTTCTTTGGGCTAAATTATTTTTTTCTTTTAGGGCTATGTTTTACATAGGGAAATTGTTTGGTTGCTCTGTTCAGAAACTTGCAAATTAGTCTCAAAGATCAGTGTAAAGAATTGTGATTAAAATCGAGATCTTGATTTTAATTTTTAAAAATTGTAATATATTTTTTGCCATATTGCCCACCCCTTATTCTTCATTAATTAAACCACCTTGAACCCTATTTCTGAGTAATGACACCAGAAAGGTCATTTTGAGCGCTGGCCCTTTAAATGCAAATGAGCTACTTCACACCCCGCCTCCTTCAGGTCATTGGCTGTGCTGCTCTGTCCCGTTCAACCAGCAGCTGAACATTTTAGGAAATCAGCTCGAAGTATGGACATATTTTCAGTATGGACTACAACCGCTGCTGCTGACAAACAATTATGCTGTATGCAGAGAAATGTTTGTTGGAAGTCTTGACCTTATATGTGCAAATGTCATGACATAACTAGTTATAGATGTAAGAAATTAAGACGGAATTGAAACAGGTTGTAGAAATCCACTCGATTTTTGCCAAAACGGATATAAAGATGGTTTTGCAGCACCTGGACGGTTCATATTTAAACTTTTGAACTATTCAGGTCCAAATACACAAATAAATGAACCAAAGACTAATAAAAGTGGGTTTAGCAAAATATGACTCCTTTAAAAAAATTCACAAAAGTCATACAGTCTTGATATGTCCTCAGATAACATACTAAGGCTGAAATGTTGAATTTCAGAGTATTTCAATGAGTACCCTATAATGTACAAAATCTAAATAAACCAGTGTTGAGCTAATTCTCCATCAAATTCTTTGCTGAAAAAAGATGCAATGAGCACCAGTCAAACAGTGGAAAACAATGTTGATATAGTGATAGAACATGTTATTTCTGTAGTTCCACAAGTTTTCTGCACGTGCCTGGAGGCAATTGTCACAATCATGTAAAATAATCATGAAAATTATTTAATAATTGTGACAGCTGACACAATAATCTTCCTCTTAAATGTACAAATATACTTAGATGCAGCCCCTAATGAATGCTCTTAAAAATTGTGTTTGTCACTGTACACCAGCTATGTACTTTTGCATTTGAGTAAAATGAACAGATCAGCGTGACAGTTGTGTGATTGGGCCAAGTTTCTACCAACCGGGGTTCCTAAAGCTGCTGTAATTCCATATGTACCTGCTACACGCTCCCATTCCTCCAGATTTTTGTCAGACATCTGAGCTCCTGATAACCCCGGTGACATCCTGCAGGTGCAGATGATGTACACCTGTTTATACGCACCCCATGGTCCAGCCATGAAGGGTAAACCGATGAAGTTACAGCAGTAGCATCAAGGCAGACTGATGTAGCGTAGCTTGATGTTTGATACGTTTCATGTCAACGTGATATCGTGACTCACGTAAATATACACGCCACTTTTAATTGTTGTGTTATCTGTAAGCATTATAAGCTTTATGTGTGTACACGTCGTTATTAGTTCCCCGTCCAACCTGAATTGATGTGTCAAATACCATGCACTAAGGGTTAGGGTTTTGTGAACTGGAGATCTTAGCGTCAATTGACACGTGATCAAATGGCGCTGAATAACACGTGACAAGTTGATCATGTGTAGATATAGTGTGCCAAATGCCATAAGAACTGGTGTGACATACAACTCCATTTCTTGAGATCAGTCTGTTCATGTAGGAATTTGTGATGTCCCAATCTGGATTTTTTTTGCTTCTGATCCGATTTTTTTATTTTTTTAATTTTTTTTTTTTTAATGATTAGTTTTGCCAATACCGATCCAATACCGACTTTTTACTATGAAATTTTGATTTTAATTTTGAGTCATTATTTATAGGTTATCATGCTATTATTTTACTTGAAATCACAATTGGGCTGAATGTGGAACCTGAACTAAAACAACTGACACCTTTTGACTCTTAATAACTTCAGTATAATTTTTGCACTTTCCACATTCATACTTTGGGCCAAATTAGAACCTGAGGGAGGTCATTTTTGGCCCGCGGGCTGTATGTTTGCCACCCCTGCTGTAGTGTGTCTATGGACAGGTCCGTCCAGGGATTAGACGGGGGTGTGTTCCATGCCGTGCATTAGTGATGCGCAGATCAGTGGGTTACCCATGGGTCCTGCCGGTTGGGTCAAAAGAATGTCAGTTTATTTGTGGGGCAGGTTGGGTCAGGTCACATAATTCCACAAAAGCCCCATGGGTTAAAAAACAAACAAAAAAAAAAAAACCTGACCCATGCATCACTACTTTACATACCTCATAAGGAGTACGTGCACACCATAAAGTTAAAGTGAAACTTATACAGTTGGGCTCATAAGTTAACATACCCTAGCAGAATTTGTGATTTTATTTTATTTTTTTTGGCCATTTTTCAGAGAATATGAATGATAACACAAAAACTTTTATGTCACTGATGGTTAGTGGTTGGGTGAATCCATTTATTATCAGATGAATATGTTTGCTCTTTTTAAATCATAGTGACAACAGAAACTATCCAAATGACCCTGATCAAAAGTTTACATACCCTGGAGGTTTTGGCCTTATAACATACACACAAGTTGACACACATGGGTTTAAATGGTAATTAAAGGTAACCATCCCTGCCTGTTACTAATTCCTCTAAGCCTCCCGCTGTTGTGCAGCTCATTTTCCTTTTCCCTACCTTCGGAAACTTACATTTTAGGGGTCAGGACATTTGTTCACCCCCCACCCCCAGAACAGGGCTTGTGAATAAATCCGATCTGATCTTCTAAAAAAATGCCGGATTGGCAGTCAGGACATCCCTAGTTGAAATAACCAAGTCAGGTTTGGTCTGAGGGATGTGTTCTTCTTTCCTATTTTTGACATGAACATAAAATCTGCAGTCAAAAGATGAAATGGATGAAAGATCTAAGCTGAATATGAAATTAATGAGATACTCAAATTATGTTCCTATTTAGTGATGTACCATTAATGTCTGCTTTTAGCACATAAGACTGTATGATCAAATTAGTTTTGCACCTGCAGACTGTGCATGATGATTTTCTCCTTGGTGCCCTTTTAGTTTTATGGTGCTCTCATAACGGATCGCTGATTGTAAGAACCCTTTTACAGACTGATAAATGCTCTTAATTGGGGACCAATTTAACAGAACCTTTTCAAGAGTATTTGTAGGCTCCATAGTTCCAGTAGGATGTTTGCATTACTCCATGTATCCATATGTATAGATAAATGGTTGGTTCTATTGTTTCTGTGCGATGGTAACCCTGAGACCGTCTTTCTATACAACTCCTCTAACTCATTTTTCATTCCACTCTTCTTTTCACATTCTCCAAACAACATCCTTGCCTGCCTACACTTTTTTTTCCCTTTTCTCTCCACTTATCTGTTCTCCTTGAGATTAGCGGTTCAGTTAGGTGTGGAGTGGGAGGGGGCGTTACATTTCACCTTGCACTCTTTTCAAAAGGAACTATTCATACAAGCTGAGAGCAGGGATGTTCATGAAAGCACAGATTTTATTCAAGAGAAAACTCTGCAGGCAGAAATAAACAGTAATTGATTGTCTTGTATTGTAATGACATCCCGGGAAGGTAAAAGCTGTTGAAAAGAAAGTGCATGCATGATTTTACTTTTCTAACGTGTATACTTTGTGTATGCATGTGTGAAAGTAACACACACATCGCTGTGAGATATTTGTGCCTAAGTACAGCCGTCATGTTCTGACAGGGTGTGCTGGTGTTTGTGGGTGCTTAGCTGTAGGTGCATGGCTTCCTGTTCTTGCAGGGTTTCAGCCTTCTATTGGCTGCTGTAGTGGGATGGCTTGATGAACAATCTCTTAATCAAAGCTTAATTGTTTAGCGTGATCCTGAGTGACCTGGTTAATGGAAACCCCCTCCTTGATTAATGATGTGTGTTAACAGCACAGTGGGAGACACCCCAAAACCATGTCTGACTCTCGTTAATTAAACGCCGGGGCCAATAGTATGTGTGACTGGATTTTATTATTACAAAATATGTTGAATATCTGATAAAAAATAGAAATCATCAAGTTAATTAATGTTTGTCATGTAATTGTGCCGTTGAACTCAACAAATGTGTTTTATTACAGTATGTTGCGTCGAGGTTGGCGATAAAGTGTTTCATGTCAGTTGATAATAAGTAATAATTTTCAGTGACATGTTTAAATAAATAGTAGGAGAAAACAATGGCTGAGTTTACTGTGAATGTAATTGCTTTGTCTATAATGGTATGGGTGAATAAGGAAATAAAATAGCAAATCAGTTAAGTGTCATTGTACATTTTAAAATTACATGAACTGTAAATGCAGCATGATACACCCAGGATTGATGTTCTTAAACATTTATATAATAAAGAGCCTGTTCACATGACCTTAAAGTTCCATAACTTGGGGTAATTAGATAATGGTAATTAGTGTTGCAACAACGAATTTATTAAATCGATCCAAATCGATTCTTAAGAGTTGGCAACAAATTCAGCAGTCGATTCATTGGGTCTTGAGCATGTTAGTATCGAGACATGCTCACATGCTGTGTAGTATAACAGAGGAAAACACAGAGCAGCATGGCTGAGGCTTCAGATGCCGGGACAATTTTTTAAAGCTAGGTTTACATTATGTTCATGATGTCCATGGCAGCCCTGTTTGGCCGAAACGTAGTGCGCCGTTAATGTAACAAAACTGGAATATGGAGGAAGAAAATGGCCAAAATCCCTCGGCACACTACGTTTTGGGCAAACGGGGCTGTCGTGGCCACTGGAAACACAAACCTAGCTTAAGATAGCTGACATATAGCAATTACTTTTGCCCACTAGCTAGTTAGACACTATTGTCATAATTATAATGTTTTCATCCATCTCTGTTTATCAGGCCACCAGACTAACATTAACCTACCGGAGCTGGTTGAAGACTATAGCTTGCTAGTCTGTAGCCATAACAAGTCTAGGTAGTGGGCTAGTGCCCACTAAGTCTTCCTGAAGCCATCACAGTAATCATTAGTGACTTGTCTGCAGCCTGTATTGCTTTGGTTAAATACCAATCTTTGAGAACTGAGCCTTTTGTGTTTCCGATGACTCCATTAATTATTAAAATCTACAGATTAATCAATTATTCAAACTGTTGTTAGTTGCAGCCCTAATGGTAATAAAACATACATACATACACATATTTACATGCACTTCAGCTATGTGGCAGTAAAAAAAAAACCTAGTTTAGATGTCTCTGTCTATGATTGGATTTCTTTTAGAGTACGTACATATGTAGGGATGGTAGACTCAAAATTAATACTGTGTACTGCATTACTTCTGTTTTCTATCATTTTTTCTTTTTTACACATGCAATGGTAAAAGAACGAAATAAATCAGATTAACAGGTATACATTTATAAAGACGTCAGAGTATTGGAGAGAAATCCAGGTTTGTTAATTCTATTAACTGCTGTTATCTGATAAAGCATATCAGGTTATGCTGTTTATATGATCACTTGAATAATCTGTTAACTCCAGGAATAATAATACCAGAGTTTTCGTGTCCATGAAAGCAGGCTCAGGGTTTGGTCTCCTCTTTTCCTCGTTTGTGTCACAGTCAATTTACTTTCTTACAGTGGTTGAAACATATCACTGACTTAGCTTCAACTGATATTGAAGTTGGAGAATTCCAGTATAGTGATGGACACAACACACTTGTTAAATCATTGACTGTTTTGGATGTTTCACTGGACGTTTCAGTGTCAAACAAGATGCTGTGTTTTCACGGTGGTTTGTATTTAAGTGATACTGTCAAACTCTGTATCAGTCAGTTTGCTGGCACATGTTTTTGTTAAGATTGGCAGACCTGTTCTTTGACACTAGATCATTGTGTTAGTTTATACCAAAAAAATCACCTTTTGTTATAAAAGATACATGCATAAATGTTTCCTTTCCAATCAACATGTGTAACACAGCATGTCCTTCACACCCTGTCCACAAAAAAGAAATGTTTTTATGCTCTGCCTTCCTCTTTAAATAAATCAGTCACAAAACATTCAACAATCAAAAAATAAGCAGCTGTACCAAGGCCAGCTTTTGTCTCTGGTTGTATGATGTGTGGCAGAAATATGAAAAACTCTGCTGTCCTTCATTTCATACACATGCAGTAGTTACACATACAAACTGACGGAACGTACAAGTGAGTTTTCTTTTAAGCTCAACTTTTATGGAATCTTGCTCTTGGTTTTCACATGGTACCACTTGAGCACATTGATGGGCAGAGCTTTGCAGAGAGTCAAGGATTTGCACTGAAAATCTCTGTATGTTTCAAGGCTGTGGCTGTTTTCAATGGCTCTATTAAATAGTAGGCCTTTTTAAATGAAGACACTAGAATGAAGGCTTCCAATCAGTGCTGCTAAAATTATTTAATAAAGAATCCAAGAAAATGATAGATGCTCATGCAACGTGACGGGCTAATCTGCTGTTGCGTGTATTAAAAGAGGACACGTCGGTGAGGTCTTGTTCTGTTCTGATGTGTACCTGCTGTGAGATTCTATGACGTGATGTGACCAGGGAGGAGGACAAACGTTGGTCTCCAAGCATGAATGTCACCACTGTTAATCAGTTAATCATCCCCAGACGGGCAAGGTCACTGTAGACACATGCTGCTCCACCACTTATCTGTTGTAGCTAAGGCCACACAAGAAACAGAAGAAGAGCTATGAATGAAAATGAGGGGGGAAGAGAGAAAATATGAGATCAGGTTAAAGAGATATTTCAAATAATCTTGCGTCATTATATCCCCAAAATCAAGTTTTAGGGATATAATGGTTTTACCCCAAACACCACCGCTGGATGAGATCTGCTGCTGGATCAGATCCACCACCGCCAGATCCATCACTCCTGAATATCCTTTGTGTGAACGTGGTAACTTGGACAGATTTGGTTGGATTTCTTATCCCTTGATAACTAACAAAGGGGACCCCTAGTGGGAGAACCCTGTCAGTTTCTGCTTCTTGAAAGCTGTTTTCAGACCAGCCAGCCCGGGGTCGGAGCTTGCCCATGTTCATACCATTATGTGAGCCCATGGTGCATCTTCGACAGACAGCATTGCTTTGCCAACCAAAAATAAAATAGGGAGATCCTATTGCTACTGTTTGTCCCTCAACACTTACCGTAGATGGAGTAGGACTGATGCATGATGGGATAGGTTGTAGGAGAAAAACCGCATGTCTGCAAGTGAATGTACAGGTGTCAATAAAGATGACACAGAACTCTCAAAAGATGGTTTTTATTTAATGCAACACAGAACATTACATCTTGGTTTCTCAGCCATTGTCTACACACGTTTTCTTGGTTTGTTTATTTTGCCACTTTCAACCCGCATCAACCTGGTGATGACCACTCGTCATCACGGTTTGCTTCGAAAAATCAAGTTTTACTTGGTGCCTGTCGGTAAGCAAATTTTTTGTTCCTGAACGCTCTGATTTTCGGTGTGTGTTTGTGAACGTGTGGCCGGTTCAAGATTAGGTGTGGGAACCGGCACTGGCACGGTTCTCTGTCGACCTGAAAATGGCTTATCAGTCATCCAAAGGGGAGCGCTTTATTTGAAATTCTGTTGTTTGGACACAAATCAAGCAATAATAGTCTGATTGAGATAAAATTTGGCTCATATTGATCATCTTACAAATGATAATTTTCTCGCTATACCACCCAGAGTTCATATGGTGTCATTTTCATTCACGAGGTGGAGTTTTGTCTGGAAAGTTGGTTCTCCGACCATTATTCTGCCACTATCAAGCCGATGTAGTTCAAATTGATTGTCTTACAATTATCATGTGTGATTTATATATAGAAGAGTATTTGGGGGGGGGGGCTTATGCTGTTGGCCCCCAACAGCATAAGCCTTGTTTTTTGTTTGGATTCTTCCAGATGCAGCTAACTGGTCTGTATCTGGACATCCGACCTGTCAGCTGTGAAGCATCCCCATGTCCTTGATGCCTCTGACAAAACTAAGCATCCAGAGTGTTACTCACTCACCGTCGCCTTCTCCAAATTACTCAGACTCCTTTTTTTTTCTCCATTCATTACTTTGGTCACGGACAATAGCAGATGGTGCAGCTGCAGGTTTAATTGTCTTTATTACTGAGGCATCTGCTTTCTGCTTTTTTAATCCAGAGCACCAGAGCATTATCTAGCCAGTCGAGGCCAAGTTTGCGAAATTGCAAAAAGAACACAGAGAAAAACAACAATACAAACATCATTGGATTACTGAAACGCTGTACTCCTTCACATCGGTGAATAAAACCAAGGAAAAAAATCAACCGGCATATTAGTTCATGAGCAGAAAGGCGCTGGATTCCAGAGTAACCTTCCACCTCACACTTCATCTTGTGTTTTTCCAATATAACAAAACATAACAGAACAATATTAAACATTATTGCGTGGGTATTTTTTTCCCGTCTTGCCATCTGCCTCACATGTGTTGCTTACCCCCAAAAGTCTGTAAATGAGAGATGGAGAATCCCTGTGGCTCTGTTCAGTTATTTTCTTAGCTGGTGTGTTGTGTTGTGCTGAGCTGAGCCTGAGTGAGAAAACAGCAGATGTTAGGCTCTGACAATCCTCTCTGCCTTGGATCTGAAACAACAAAGCAGTTGAGGGAAAATGTCATCCGTGCATCATCCCTGACGGCCCCGCGTGAATGAATAATTACACTCTTTGACTCAGGTCAGGAAAAAGAAGGTAAAGGAACCTCTAACCCTCTTACCTTGAAGCCTTTTCAAACGGGAAGCCCTGAATCATGACGTGTGATAAGAAGGTGACACTGAGGAGGCTGTGACACGCTGAGATCCTTGGGAAATAAAAGATTCTTCTAGTGGCAAAATGCTCAGGGAAAATGAAATGATTCACCCCAGCAGCTCAGTACGTGATCTTCCTCAAAAAAATGGGATGGGGACATGGGGTTCATCTGTGAAGTGGAGGGGGAGGGAAAACGTTGGAGGATTGGTGGGCGGTGTTAAGCTAACTGCAGTCATGTCAGGAAGGAAGCAAAGCTTTAGAAATGCATCATTGTCACCATTATGCTTAATAATTTGAATGACATCTCAGTGCATGACTCAAAGGCACTTGTATGGGGGCTGGCGGGGTTATTAGAAATGACTCCCCCCAATGATGTGTGTCACTGAAGCAGCAAATTAACACAAGGAGATGGAGGCATGTTTAAAGCAGCAGAGAAAGGAAGGAAAGGGGCTGAGATGGAGGAAAGGAGCGGAGATGTGAAGGGGAACAGGGAGAGATGCGGAGAAAGATGTTGCTATTTTCCCTGTCTTTGTTAGCTGGGATGCGCCGGTTGTGGTGTTCCAGCTTCTGCTCTGTTAAAGCTTTTTTCTGAACACCAGGTGCTCCTATTGTGATAAATGATTCTCAACTGTGCCGAACAATGGCAGAGGCACCCAGACATATCCCTCATCAAATAGTTCCACAGCTTCTCTTCCACAAACTACACAATAAGCACACTGCATTGTGCCCCCGGTTGTTTGTCTTGCTACCGAACAAGACTGAAGGCTATTTTTGCTTCCTGTTTACCATGTTACTTTTATACAGACTGACAGTCCCCTGGAAGACATTTTTCTGCCCATTGACTGGCCAGTTTCTTGTCCATAGCTCTTCTTTATCTACATTTCTGGTTCCTTTCTTTCCTCTCTTTATATTTTACATCCTGCTTCCCACCTTTCTTTCTTTGCTCAGCTCTTGCGTGTTCCTTTGTTTTCCCGTCTCCAGTCTCTGACAGCAGACAGGGCTTGATACATGTACACCGCCTTCACCTTTTTCCGCCCAGTAATTTATGCTGTCAGGGGTTTTCCTCTGTTTGGATGGCCAGGCTTTCATGTGTGTGCACAGCGGTATCTTGGGGTGTTGACATGTTCCTCTGTGTTCAGCATGAAACACACAGCACCAGGTAATTGATGGGGCTTTACTGCCACAGGCACCAGTGCGAACTGGGTGAAACTTCACCAGTTTTTAACCCCAGTAATTAGATTAGAAAAAGGGTCAAAAACAGAAGAGATAAGGAATGTGTTAAATCTGAATCTGTTTTGGAGCTCAACTGAAGGTGGCGTGACCTATGTAATGTTCCCACGTTCCATGTTGTGTGTAGCCAGAAACAATAACCTTAAAATAAATCTGATAGATGTGTTCAGTTTTTGACCATGACATCAATGATGGAGTGAATATTAACCAATTTGAACATTTCACAATAAAAGCCAACTGCAAAATTAACTACAGCCCTTAAATGGGCTTCGTACCCATGCAATTACAGTGTTTTACAAACAGCTTTGCACCATTGGTTGTTTCAGCATTAATTTTGCTAGCCCACTGAGTGTGTTTAAATCAGTTTATTAGGACTTTTTTTGGTTCAACAGAGGCAGCCACTTCATTTTAGTACTGTGCCAGCACTGGAGCAAAGTCTGGCTGAACCCATAATCGCTATGGAAAAGGGGAAACAATGGCTTGTTGGTATTTTTTTTTAAAGTGATTACAGTCATTTTGGTCAACGTTAACCCAAGGATGAAGCATTGGTGCATTTACAAACAGTCTTTGGGGGAAGCTGGTTTTGGTGAAACATTCAGGGAGGCAGGCCTGGGCATTAAAAATGCCCACATCCCTGCAAAAGAAAACACCAGACTTTTTTCAGTGCATTTTTTAGTGACCAGTTGCTCACTTGGCCATTGTTATTTCACAGACCAGGGGTGACTGTAAACAATAGAACATAGATAGCAGAAGGGAAGGAGAAAACCAAATGGGACAGACTACTTTCTGTGAGTCAGACTAATGATTTCTTCAGTTTTTGATTGCTCTGTTTGTACGGTACTGTAATCACCTGTGGACTGCTGGTCATTTGTAATAATTCTGGAGACCATCTATGGCTTTAATCTTTGGAAAAATGCCATATCTGTAATTTGTAGGGTAACAGGGCCACCACAAATTACCTCCCCTATTTCAGCAACCTTGGCGGTCCTGTGATAATTTTACTTCTGTGTACATCAACATCTTTGGGATTTTGTGGGATTCTTGTTTCCTCTGCTCCCTCATTTTGTCAAAGACCATATAGGCTGCACTGGTGATGATAAATGAAAGTTTTAAAAGTGTTTTGGGTGGATTTCAGTAGCCTCATGTTGCATGAATATTCACTGCAATCTTAGAGGAGTGAAATCTCAGAAGATGACAGGCATGACAGCAGCAGTAAGGAACATTTTCCTACCTTTCAACAGTTATCTGTAAGTGATGAGCCTTGACATCAGAACTAGGGAATAAAAACCACACTTTGCTTATCCTGTGCACTACGTGAAACACAGACGTAGAGCTTTAATTTCTAAATCACCGAAGGTTCCCAGGTTATACTAGTCCTGTATGAAGAGGGCAAAAGTACACGTGTCACTATTTATTTTGTATGATTGCTGTTTGAATTTGTTTATTATGGTCACACTGCAAAAATCAAAATCTACCAAGTGTATTTTTCTCACTTCTAGTCCAAATATCTCACCACACCTAAAATAAGACATAATCACCCACAGCGTAACTTCTCAGTGAGATATAAGAACTTATTTTTAGACAACAGATCTTGAAAATCTTACTTCAAGAAATCTTACCAAGATAATTT
>JAPQRP010000006.1:29470161-29481841 GCA_037367295.1 Apogon hyalosoma | reverse complement strand
AATCTGCCAGTGGAACAAGTGAAAATTATCTTGGTAAGATTTCTTGAAATAAGATTTTCAAGATCTATTGTCTAAAAGTAAGTTCATATATCTCACTGAAAAGTTACTCTTTAGGTGATTATGTCTTATTTTAAGTGAGATGAGATATTTTGACTAGAAATAAGAAAAATACACTTGGTAAGATTTTGATTTTTTTTCCATTGCAAATGATGGTGTCCCACTGGCTTTTGTCATTGTACATTTGATGCTGAACTTGTGTTGTTTGTTGCCCTGATGAAGACTGTTTGTGGTTGAAATATGTTGTCTTTTTTTTTTAAGTTTTAATCACAGTCGTTTGTTATATTTCCTTCCTGTTCGTCTAGAACGCCTGGATTTCCCACGTTTTTTTTTTGTTTTTTTTTCTGTGCATTTCCCATTTGTCCAAAACTGACTGTAGTCTATGGCTTTTACATTTTAGAAGTGAAAATGAATTTGGATTGTGTTTGGCTGCTAGTGGCCGCAGATGTCTGATCATGCATTAATCTTAGCTGTACACAGCAAAAGAAGCAGCAATGCAAAACACGGTGTTACCTAGATGTTTTATTTTATCTGAATAGAGAAGAATTTGCAGAGAAGTGTTAAACTGTTGTTGATTATAAGACTTTGGCAGGGAAATTGGACCGTGGTGGGCCAGCACAGTCTGTGTAATTAATAGGAAGCACTGAGGGACAAAAAAGAAATGTATTGTTGGGGAATATTTTACTGATGCATACAGTATTACTTTTTGTGACTTGCCAGAAATGTTGATTAATTTTCTCACTTTGTTGATTAAAAACACAGTCCAGGTGACACAGTGCTTTTTTAATACATCTGCTGTGTGCAATGTAATGTATTGGAGACGTGGTGGCAGTTGCAGCTCCTATGAACCCCCTGTTGCCTTGAACGTGTTAATGCACAAACCCCTCTGCTTCTCTCTGTTTATAAAGGAACCTACCTCCATCTCTTCTGTTGACACTACATCTATAGTACATTAAGCCTCTCATGACATCAACTCTCCCACTCCTCCTTGTCCTCAGAGTAGACCCTCTTCCCATCCCTCCTCACACCCCAGCCGTACAATAGTCATACTCAGTATTCAGCCCAGATCCTGTCGATGTGATAAAACCCCATTTATCAGCTGGAAGCGTCCCGCAGACTACAGATATATCCAATCTCTTTGCGTTGGATGCCAGGGTCACACTAGTATGATTCCGGCTGGCTCACTGAACCCCTCGTGGTTTTCCACTCAAGCTCAAGATCTCATTAGAAGTAGTGTTAGTTGTTAATGAATTTGTCTCTAATCATGTTATTTCAAAGTATTTCGCACAAAGTTTTGGTGAAACGTGCACCAGCTCTCCCAACAGGAACCGAAATAAAGTGTCTCTCTGGGATTTCATTTCCAGAAAACAACCCTGCAATACATATTTTTTGTGGTTGATTTGGCCGTTTATTTCAGAGGCATCTAAAAGGAAACTTAATTGGAACAGTTTTGAAACAGTTGAGTGATGAAAACCATTTGGATTTTATTTTCATTTTTTTATTTATGCCCTTTAAAGCAACCAAAGTCATGGTTGTAAACTTCTGATTTTCCCCTTCCTTCCAGTTGACACTAAGCTCTAATGTCCTACCCCACCACCATCTTAGGGTTGATTACCTGACCTGTTAACATTCGATCATAAACGTAACACACAGTGTGTGTCATAAAACCTTTTGAAAATGTGCAGCAGCAGCATTGTTCTAATCGCTTTGCAAATATTGCCTCAGAGGAATAAAAATCGCATCACGCTTAGATCCAATTTGTGCTACACTCACCAATTACTTTCACGGTCCACTTCCTGTCTAATACAGAAAGGCCAGATTATCCGTTGGATGTCTGGGTGCTGCACACCCTAATTACAAACACAAATTGGAAAAATGCAACTTGTGACAAAAAATGTAGCACGTGGTTTGTCCTTTTTCCAAGAAAAACATTTGCTCTAATTTACTTCCATTTAAGTCTGTCTTCAAGTAGATAACTAGTCTGTGAGAAAAGGAGGGCCTGCTTATGTAAAATATGAGGATCTTTTGATCTTTCTCTTGGTCTTGTAATCAGATAAAGATGTAACATGGATGGACTGTGTCTAATGGGTTTGATGTATAATTAATCTAAACAGTAAGGCCAGTGTATTCATTACATGACTGATTAAGAGTATACAGACAGAAAGACAGAGCATTAGGTCATCAAATACAGTGGTGTGCTTTGAAGAGCTGTGTAATCTACAAAGACTGAAAGAGGGAGAAGTTGTTTGAGCAGACATTTAAGAGGGCAACCTAACTCAATCTAAACTGTCTACTGCACTTCATTTACAGCTTGTTTTGCTCTTTATTGCTGCTGCAAAGTTCACTGCAGTTTCACTGTTTCTGCTGGCTGCACAAATCTCGCTGCCCGGACTGACAGAGAACCCGTGAGCAAATAAGTCAGGGCAAATTGTGGCGTAACTGAGGAGAGTGCTGAGTACAACATTAATGCATGTGAACTTCACAGTACCCAATGGATGTGCATGAAGTCACATCCAATGGGTGAGTGTTCTTAATGCTGAGTCAAGCTGAGAGACAGATCCACCCTACTGTAGCTGAGGCTGACACACAGGGCCTGAGTAGCACATTAAAAGTTTGCATGTGGGTGTTTCTGCCACTCATCTAATCGGATTTATTAATGGTTTAGTATGTGAAAATACCTCCTTACTTCTTGTGCCAACTTGGTAGTCTTTTATTTTGTCTAAAATTCCAAAACACTCCCACAACAAGTGGTGCCAGGCATAACAAACCCTGCCCCTCACACATATTGTAGCTTATTTTGGCATCAATCCAGCTGATATCAGTTGTCTCTATATATGTGCCAAGTGTGAAGTAAATTGAAACACAATTGATGTTTTTATAGACATTTGAAATTTCACCCATTATAAGTAAATGGGAGAAAAAAGAAGATTTTAAAAAATTTGGACTTTGACCTATTTTTCCCAAAATGTAATGACATCTATTCTGGGTCACTGGCAATGTATAAACCCAGTTTGGTATGAATTCAACTGATAATTTTGCTGCCACAGGCATTTGAAATTTTGCCATTATAAGTAAATGGGGAAAAAAAAAAAAGATTTTAAAAATTTGAACTTTGACCTACTTTTCCCAAAATGTAATCAGATCTATTCTGGGTCACTGGCAATCTATAAACCCAGTTTGGTGTGAATTCAGCCAATAATTTTGCTGCTCGAGTGTTAAATAAACAAAGAAACAAACTGAACCAAACAAAAAAAAAAACAAAAAACCCTTGCCTCCCCTTCAAGGATATCTGATTAGGCCACAAGTCAAGTGAACAGGTAATGTAGAGTGTATTGATGCTCAGTAGAGATGGTGAGAATTAACCAATAAAGACCCAGTGCTACTTTTGTGTCAGTTCCCAAATGACTTTTTTTTTTTTAAACTTTATTTAACTTTCCTTAAGTGATTTATCACTTTCTATTATAATATTATCCTCTGTATTTTGTATTTTTTCAATGGAAATTAAGTATTTTCCTGTATTTAATTACGGATCATGTTGATGTTCATGAAAGCTCAGATTAAAGTTGATTGTCACAATATCAGAAACCGAGAAAAATGAAGAAAACATGACTTTTTCTGCTAAATCTATCATTAACTGAACATACACCAAGTGTTTCCATCCACTGTCATTTTTCAAACTCCATGGGTTTACTGGTGAATCAATGTTGTAGAAGATGGTGTTTCCCTGGTAACTACGGAGTCTCTGAATGTCCAAATGGGTCATATCTGATGACCATGAAAAGATGACAAACTGGATTTTACACCAGTTATTTACATGTATTCATAGGATTAGTGCATAAACGGGTATTAAACAGTTTAGATTGGTAGATTGTTTTGGTTGCTGGTGGCTGTTTGGGTCTTTATGGGTTAATTAGTTCATATGGATGTAACTGTATGAATTGATGAAAAAGAAGCCATGTGCAGTAATACAAAAAAGTTTATGTTAAACATGGAGATGTGGCAAAAATCGTGGTCCACATTGCAGCAAAATTGTGAAGCGAATGAAAATTGACATCTAATCCTCCCTTTAACTGAATAGGCTTATATGAAACACCATAAATAGCAAATGTTCACAACTGAGAAGCTGGAACCGGAGAATGTTTGGTGTTTTATCTTAAGTTAAAAATGAATTTCCTAAAGTAATGTTATCTAATCAAATACAAGTTAAGATTTATGGAAAATAAACTTCGATATGTCCGTAATCACAGCCTTTAACTAAGTAAAATGAAACAGTGTTGTAGTAAATTCATCACGTTTAATTCTTTGTACTGTCAGAACAGAACAGATTGACTTTGCAGAGTTTGAGCTTCTGTCAGCACTTGGACTTTATTCATTAGACCTGAGATCTTCAGTTGTTGCATTGTTCATTATTGCACTAGTGTGACTTGAGATAAATAGTCCTCGCCATTGTAACCAAACTGACGCCAGTTAATTTGCCAACAACAAGCCGAGACTTTATTTAATTTAACAAATGTTGTGAAAGCATGGCCCATGTATCCAGGCCCCATCTGATTGTTCATTTGTTCACATGCTGGGTGTAAATGGATGGCACGTGTGGAAAAAAAAAAAATCATTTTATCCATTCTGTTTCAGGCTGTCTGTTTTTAGTCTAATGGCCTAAAGGACCAATGAACTACTGGTATCAGTTGTTGTCCATCTGTCCCGCTGTCGTCCGTCCGTCCCTCTGTCGTTTGTCCGTCTGTTGTCCATCCATCAACAATTTTTCAAGAAACTTCTTCATAACCATCAGTCAGAATCAATTGAAATTCATAGGAGAGGCTCCTTGGGGCAAGGTCTACCAAGTTTTTTTCAAAGAATTGAGAAATATTGATTTTGTAATTTTTTTATGAATTTTTGAAATTTTAAAAATCCCCATTGCTTTATAATAGGACAAATTTCAAAGTGCTATAACTTGAAAGCAGTTGAATATATTGATATAATTACTATTGGCAATAGATGGGAAGTCACATACGGTCTTTCATTTGATGCCATGACGTTTGACCTTGAGTGACCTTGAAAGGTCAAACGAATGTCAATTAATGTCTTTCACCCCTTAATACTGCCGGGCATGAATTCACAACATACGGTTTCCATCACGGAGACAGCTGCGATAGCGTATATATCCTTCCAATGACAGTTTGGGCATTACAGCTTTCTATGTCAACACATGGCCACATGTTTATGAATTTAACCATGAGTACATGTTGTGTATATGATTTAATTAAAAATGTCTGCACTTTCCATAAGTGACTTTTTTTCATTCAAATAGAATAGAACAAAATGTGTAAAGTTAAATGCTAGCCTATATTTTTCAGTTCCAGATGCTTGTTTCTAAATGTATGGTGTATTTGTAGATCCACTATGTTCTTTAAGTTACAATGTACATGTGTCAATGATAAACTGAGGTGTACTACTGTTAACATTGCACTTGTTCATAGATTTTCAGGTTTTTCACATTTGGCAGCCATGGCTCAGGAGGTAGAGAGGGTCATCCAACATGTGAAGGGTTGGCATTTCAAATCTCATTTTGTCCTAGTCACGTGCTGTTGTGTCCTTGGTTAAGACACTTCACCCACCTTGCCTCCAGTGCTGCTACTCACACTGGTGTGTGAATATTTGGTGGTGGCCGGAGAGGCTTTTGGTATGGTTTGGCAGACGCGCTTCAGTCAGCCTGCCCCAGGGCAGCTGTGGCTGCAAATGTAGTTTACCACCACCAGAGTGTGAATGAGAGAGTGAATGAATAATGGATCCATTGTACGTGCTTTGAGTATGCGTTCATAGAAAAGCACTATAAATCTAATCCATTTTTTGTGAAAGGATAGTTGTAAGTGTAAACATTTTTATTATGTAATTAACTAAACCAAAGTGGAAAAATTTGGAGTTGTCATTATTTATAGCTTATTGTGGTGTTATTTTACTGGTCCAGCCTCCTTGAGATAGTATTGGCTTCTACGTGGAACCTGAACTAAAATGAGTTTGACACCCAAGTTCCAAATTACAAGCTTTGATCTGTTTGTTTGGATAATAATAGTTAAAATAGTTGGTGTTACAGTCAGGACACTGAAAAGAATGTGGCATCAGCAATAAAACCATCTCCATGCCTGAGACCAGAAAATGTGTTTTTTTTTTTAATGCCTGTTAACAATCTCCATTTAATTTAGCATCTACTTGAAAGCACAAAACACAAATAATTATTTTTAATATACTTGTATGTAAATTCAGGTGTTAAGGCAGTGGTTCCCAACCTTTTTTGGCTCGTGACCCCATTTTAACGTCACAAATTTCTGGCGACCCCAGATATTCAAAACAAAGACATTTTTTTGCTAAAATTTATTTGTGTTTGATCAATAATAATTGTAATAATTTGACAAATTGTAATAGTAATAATTTGCTGTACTATGTTGCAAATAAATGTTAATTTTAGATGACATTTAGTCTATATAACATATATTATTATGGATGGAGGCAGAAAAGCCAGGTTGAGATTACTGCACAAAGTGATAATTTTATTTTCCTTGGTCAGGATATGTACAGTCAGTCCAGCTTGTATTTACATAGCTGACAATACTGACCAAACAATAACTCAAACTATGAATTATGAAAGAGCTGTAGCATCTGAAACCAACCACAGTGAACATTTGACAAATAAACAGTACCACAGTGCTTCAGTTTCAGCTTTAGAGTTTGTCATGTCTTTTATGGATTGTCATTTCAGGCGACCCCATTTGAATTCTAGGCGACCCCACATGGGGTCCCGACCCCAAGGTTGAAAACCACTGAGTTAAGGGGTTAAATATGATATATATATATTTGATTTGTGTTTATGCACATGTTCATGTCGTAATGAGAATCATGTTACTCAGTATTGGGACTGAAACTACTGATTGTCTTCTTTGTTTATTAATCTGTTCAATATTTTATTGATTACTTGTTTGGTCCATTAAATGTCTGAAAATGGTGAAAAATGCTCACTAGTGTATCCCAGTACCCCATGATGTTGCTCTCTCTGGTTGTGGTCCAAAAATCCAAAGATATTTAGTTTACTGCCACATAGGTTGAAAGAGACCAAAAAATGTCCATTATTTGTGCTGTAGTACTAGATTTCATACATTTTGTAATATCTGAAAGGGAGCCTATAAACAGAATGCTTTTAGACTGAAGCGCATACCAAGATCATTTCTGAAGATAATTGTGACAAGCCTCATATTTTCCAACACTGTTTTCATATCAGAACTCGCTTTGAAGCCTAATGTGACCTCAGACAGCTCCCATGAAGTCACAGGGAGCCCGTGGCTGTACATATGACTCAGAATAAGTCAGAGCTGGTAGAGACAGAGCTGAAGTCCTCAGCCATCCAGGAGATAGATGCATCCTGCCACTGTATAAATTGGCTGTCGGAAGCATTGTGCAAGGAAAAGTGGCAGTCGCTGGCAAGTTAGAGGCCAAGTGACAATGATGAAGAGATGAAACGGGGGAAAATAGGGTGAGGGTCAAAAGGGAAAAGGAGGTGAGGTGGAAATTGGGGAAAAGGCCAAGGTCAGTGTTAAATATATCATAAAGGGCCGCAGATAGGAACATGACTGTTGGAGGTTTAAAGACCTGCGGAGACAAGACAACAAAAGAAGATAAAGATGGTTACATTCAATTACAGGCAAATAGACACACATGGCACGGTTATCAGCTTTCTATTATGGAACAAATATACTCTAAATTCAACATTAAATGGTTATTAGAGGAACGACTGATCATTATCACTCGTAGAATAACTGTTATTGTTTTTAGTGCTTATGCTTCACTTGTACAACGCATCTCCTGTGAACTACATCATAAACACTACAGCAACCCCTGAGCTGAACAGTGACTGGCGTGAATTCAGAACAATAAAGGAAAGAGCCGCTCTCTAGAATAGCAATTATTCAAAGGATCTGGCAGGTCTGATAAAACGAATGAAACCTTATGACTTGGCAAACTAGCTTCATGGTTAATGCAGGACTTCCTGGATGGAAGTTATTGGTGTGGGGGGTGGTGTTGTCCCTCTGTGGATGGTAAAGTGATTTGGCCACACTCTGCAGATGTCTGCCTTTTAGAGGAAGAGATAGTAGCTGTCTGCTGCAGGATGGATGACATGAGGAAATGAGAGAGAGGCTTAGACCAGGGATCGTCCTACGACTTGGACGCCAATGACACTATCAAACAGGATAGGAGCGAATCCAGGAATGATGATTAGGAAAAAGATGCAGTGGTCGCATCTCTGT
The DNA here is from genome assembly GCA_037367295.1 of Apogon hyalosoma. Taxonomy (NCBI): domain Eukaryota; kingdom Metazoa; phylum Chordata; class Actinopteri; order Kurtiformes; family Apogonidae; genus Apogon; species Apogon hyalosoma. The sequence continues at coordinate 29,473,490 of JAPQRP010000006.1, read as the reverse complement.
CATCTTATGCGAGCATTGCAGTGGATCCCTTAATATAGACAGAAGATAAATTGGCATCTCTGTAATTGCCTGAACCTTTAACCTGGAGGCAGGAAGTGATCACATGACCCTGGGTAGACTAACGCTTGGCCTCTATCATAGAACAGCGTCAACTATTGACACATTGCAGTAATGGTCTACCTAAGGGCTGGTAGCTTCACACAGAGTAATGATGACCCATGCTTGCCTGCAAGCCACTGCATTTCTTCTTATCGATGCAATTACTGCACTGAGGCACGACTGACCACAAGGCCCTTCAGCAAGGAGGAAGATCATGATTCCCTGCTCCTCCTCTTCTCTTAATACCAGTGCTATACCAGAAAATAATAGAAAACACCTTGAAGAACAACAGTGGCTCTTTGCAAAATGTGAAGCTAATTGGTTAATCCGTATTATTGAAATGGATATAATATAAGGGATGCCTTGCACACAGGTTGTCAGGATACATTAATTATTGTTGACGCTCTACGATGCGCACATTTAGCCCCCACCGGTGAAAAATGAGATGACAAAAGAGGTAATTTCCTCTTTCTCTCAAGATGGTGTGTAATTGTGTAAGCCGCAGTGAGGGGGTGGGGGGCAACTGGCTGGGGAGGGTCTGTGTGAGGCTTCTCCCTCCCCATTCCTTCCGACAAAGACTTTAATTCACCGTAATTATACAGATGGATTGAAATATACAGCAAGACAGGGAATCACTCCAATTATGCAGAGTTGATTAAAACTTGGACCTCATGCCAGGGTGGTGCAGGAGCATGGGAGGAGTCAAGACGTGTGCACTATAGAAACACTGAACACATAAGGCCAGTTAACATCTGCACTGAGGTCTGAAATGCATAAGAGGATTTCTGTAGCTCTCAAAAAGCAGAAATATTTCTAAGCTGCAAAGCAACACTGTACAGTTTGATGGTCTGGTGCATAAGGAAGGCTTTCTGCTCCTGACAAAAGGCAAACTTCTCACACTGAAATCTTATCGGCGCCTAATGAAGATGGATCAATGCTATTCATTTACTGACAACCTCACACACTCTACAGCACAGGCCACCTCATGCATAATGCCACTGTATGTGGCTGAAGCATTTACGCTCACAAGTGGGGGTAAGTCCTCTGCATCTGGAGACCATGGTCAGCGGAGGAGAACGAAGAAGAGACGGGGGGTGGGGGGGCTGGGGGTACAAAACAGGGGATGGAGAATAAAAGAGAAACTGACACAGAGACAAAGAGAATGAATAGGAGATAGAAGATGATCACAAATAGGGAGGAACAGAGTGAAAAGGGCAAGACATTTGTCACCCTCTCCTGAAGGAACATAGGAAGAAAGAACAATATCATTAATCTCCTGACATTTCAATATTGTATTAACCTTTCTAGTGGAATTCTCTGAGCTCATTAGTCTTTTTTGAGGGGGAGAAAAATAATAATCGATAAAACAAGCTCTGGACATGGTCTAGAAATATACTGCAGTCAAATAACATCCAACCTGAAGCCAGTCTGATGCTGATGTCCTTTCTTTAGCAATCGCTTCCCTTACCCGCATTAATATTAATCGGTTAAACTCCAAACATATCAAATAAAAAGATAAATGGAGGTGAGGGAGTATAGCTGTTGCTCTCAAGTAGGTCATCGTCATAAAAGAGAAAAATGGCCAGGCTGTAAAACAACAGCTAAGATGGCAACACAAGCACATCAGCCATCTTATGTGAAAAGGAAAAAAAAAAAAAAAGCCTCAAGGCCACACAAAGCGTGATGAACCCACCCATGTCTCATCTCCGGCACTCAGTCAGTCAGCAGCCTGTCAACAGCAGAAACATAGGAGGCAGAAGGGGAGGGCGGGTGGGACAGAGGCAGCGTGGATTCAAAGGTGCACACACCTCTCAAACGCCAACCCCACGATCCTCCTCCCTCTGTAACACCTCTGCAGCCTGCTCACCCATATCCTCACCTAACATCTATCAATGCCTGACGAACACCCGCCATTCAAATCACCACCCCTCCCCAGGTCATTTGACTAAAACGAAAACAGCCTAATTTATCCCCATTATGTGCCCTCGCCGAACATCAAGCACCGGCAGGCCTTTGTCTATCATCATTTACATTTAGCCTCCATGATGGGTCGTGTCAGTGTTTTGCCTAGTGTGTTCGGCAACAATGTTATGAAAACATGTCGCTTTTGTGTGGTGTGATTGTGTGTTTGCATTGGGCATTCCTAACCTTGGGGAGGAGTCTAATGGGTTCAAGGGTTATTTCAATACTGTCATTTTGGATACACCGAACACCCTGACTTCAACAAGAGCCTTCTAATGGCTTTCCTTGAATTCACAGTGGAAAGAGTGGGTGGCAAATTCACACACCTGCATTAGCTTTCTGTCTTTAAATTGCCCATTCTTTGTAGAAATAAGCTGAAGTCAGATTTATAGAAAGAGTGAAGTTATTTTAGTTACCACAGTTTCCACTTCCATTTAATGAGGAGCTCTGAGATAAAGTGGGGTAATTTGGGATTTTACAGTATCATGTGAAGTCTTAAACATCGACTAGCAGATGTTATCTCTGGGTGAATCAGGCATTGAAATGAACTGCTCATGACAGCAATGGATTTGGAGTATTATTGTGTCAGTGGGATGAAAATGATTTTCTGCTGCATTAGCCAAATACGCATGTTTCTATGAGTAAATTGAAACCATTTTGTTTTAGAGCAGTTTCTCCCCAACAGCTATTGTTGTTATTATTATTATTATTATTATTATTATTATTATTATTATTATTAGTAGTAGTAGTAGTAGTAGTAGTAGTATGTATAGCCTGTGCTAAGTTTGCTACATATGTTGGCACTTACATGTATGTTATTTTTATGTACTGTATGTGTTTGTTTTCCCTGTTACGGTGTCAAAACTAAACATCTACGATTTGTCTAAAATATGAGGATTTGCTGCTAATCCATTTTCATTAAGACTGTAGTGGATGATGGTATTTTGGCATCAAAGCACAAAAATTTCATAATTACCTTTTTTCAGAATATTGTAATTCAAGTGGTCTCAGAGGAAATTCTATCCCCTCCACTGGACTCTGCTTTCAGGCTGTAGAAAATCAACCCCATGAGGGGAGATTTTGGCTGTTCATGGATGGTTTCAGACATGTAAGGGGTTAAATATGTGATTGCCAGTTGCAATTACTGACCAGATTCCATTAGACATGACTGTTTTTGTTCTGCTCTGTGGATCATCAAAATGTCACATCATCTGTTTCAGTGTTTAGTCTTTTGATTTGGACAGAGGAGAGAGCCGCGGGGGGGGGGG